>CAAAJI010000009.1:241383-262117 GCA_900642245.1 Fragilaria radians | reverse complement strand
GAATGTTGGTACAAAATAACATCTTCTTGAATGAATGTTTTTCTAGTTTAATTCGCTGTGTTTTATTATAATCATAACGTGTTATCTTCTAGTATTCTTAATGTAGAACACCAATCGTGTACATGATTGAGCGTAATAGTTTAAATGCTGGAAACTCTACAAGTAGAAGCAGTTAGAATAAGCCTTCGTATTTCATTCTCGTCATTCAAGAAATTTGAATACTAAGGGATACTGGGAAATAAGAAAAGCAGCCAACCATAGAAAACAAGACGAGATAACATCCTTAAAATGCCCATTGTACTGGGAACAGAATTATTTTCTGTTGTCAACATAGGCAATCAATATCAAAATTGTAATCGTAGATACTAAATAATGCTCTATAGGGACCTTAAAAGCGTCTATTCACTTACACTTTGCCAGATAGAATGATGCAGTGAGATATACTACTTTTGAGCGGCTGTAGAGGAAAGGAGAAGAAATAATGCAGTTATTTACTCACTCTCGCGCATACCTTCTGATTAGGAAACCCTTCCTCTCTAAATGCTGATTTAAACGACGAAACACACCATTGTTGTTTTTAGCCATCATAAACGTAGACACTTATCATTTCATAATGAGGATTATATCTCAACCTTCCAATCATCTGGAAACTATTAGTGTATGTTGTATTCTTGTCAGGAGAAACGTCTGAGTATATTAGGGTGCTACTCTTGTGGAAAGTCTAATGAAGGAGATGTATGATTCACGTCATGGAAAAAGCCATCTAGGCTCAAATTAGATCGCAAGGAGAACACGAGTTTACCACGATAAACCATTCGTGCAAATTATTGTCAAATATTATCAAGGCACGCTTGTTGTATGCGAGGTAAAACGCGTAGTCCTTGATACATTGAGAATTGATGCTAGTTTTGCACTTTTCACTAGACTTTTTCAATTCAAGTGATTTATTCAACCACGAAGAGGGGTGTGAATATTAGCCTAAATGTCAAGTAATGCTACAGGCAGTTTCATGGTTTAACATTATATTAATTACTTAAATCATGTCAAAAAGTCAAATACCATTACCTAAAGTGCATGTTATAATGTATTAGTGAAGGTGCATATAAGTGTTTTGTCTAAATATAGATAAACGTATATGTAAAGTTCATATAATTTTGTTGTCTAAATATTGACTTTGAATGCAAAATGCGGCTTAAACTCATTCAATCATTGAGTTGCACAGCTGTATCTTGGTCTATCAACGCTTGGATACACGAGATTCTGAAAGTTTTTCAAGATACGCCTCAATACCTCTTTTGTAGTTGCTGAATATGGACCCAAACCACATTCTCTGAAAGAAACTGTAATCCAAAGATTCCTTTTGTTTACGGTATTGATTTTTTCGTAGGCATTTTGGATACATTAAGACTTCCTGATTGTTTGGAGTTACGGAAAAGTTTGGAACCATGGTTTTGTTATTCCTCTCTGATACTTCAGTACTCGTAAATTGACGTCACATATAGATCAATGAATTCCACAATCAACTCCTCTTCCTCTGCGCTTGTTTCATTTCATTATTACAAGCATGCATCAGTACATGATCGTACACCAAACCAACTTGCATTCCTCGATCCTTGTACAAATCTGCAATGTATCGTAAAGATAAAACGTTAGTCTCCGAAGTCATCCAGTGATTTAAAGTGAACAGCACAGTACTATCAACGTAGCGTTGCTACTTCTTCATCAAGGTTTTGCCACATTTTTCAGTGAAAATGATGAATAAGCGTAGCAAAGAGGAAGAATGTGTATCTATTGTTACCATGACCGTACACCCTTCTTTTTCATTAAACTTTGCCGCACTTCCCACTCGTTTCTACTTAAAGGAGCAAGGAAACACGAGTTACGTTCGTGAACCTTTATACACATCTCATCAGTAGCCGTTACAGCACCAACATTTTTTCTCGAAATGTCTTCACCACTTGTGCAGCTCCTTATCGGTATTTGCTGGGAAATCATCGCCTTTCTGTCTGTGAAGTTAATTCACTGCAAGTTTCTCTTTTGAAACACATAGAAATGATTTGCATTCCCACCTAAATCAAGCACATTCTCAGAGATATCCCCTTTTGTATATTTTTTCATGCGTGAACCTGGACTTCAGATTTTGTTAATGGTTGACCGCTTTTCCTCCATTCTTGGACTAACTTCCAGATAAACTCATGAGCTTCCTGGTATTAAAGATTGTTTGTGCTGTCTGCTTGGTTTACATGTTTGCCTTTTTCTTCAAGAAGAGCACGGAACCTGCTTCGTTGCTTTTTTTTGCTATTATTGTCACCACTTTACAATTGCTTGCCACAAGTACTACCTTTGGATTCCTCTCCACCCTATTAGTGTACATCTCAAATTTGACATAGGTTCTTCCTAAAAAAGCGTAGGAGCCTATCCTTCACTGCATCATTCTCAATGTTTTGTATGTGCCAATTATTAAATGCATTCGTTAACAAACTTGGGCAAGCCTGCCGCACAATACTCATTCTTTTGTTGGCAAGCTCTGGATGAAGGTAAAGAATATTCTTTGAGCGCATTCATTCCATGATAGTCACCCCTACCTTTCTTCCAAACAATTATCGAATTAAAACTCACATCTCTCCAAGTTCTTAGTTTCCTGAAAAGTCTTTTGCTGAAAATACTTCAAATTTTCTTGGCGTGTTGTAATGGAAAGTATGTTCAGATTAAAGACCAAAGAAGCACACACCATGTCAAGTGTTGATCTCCATTGTCCACTGTTTTTGACAAGTGATGAAATCTTGCAAACTCACTTTATCATCTTGGTGTGCTCCGTTGACCATATTGATTACAGGAACCATTACTGCTTGTTAAGTTATCCAATCGGTCAGTTTCCCGTAAATATAGCCTTGAAGAATTGATACATCAGTAATATTTAACTTGTTATATGCCACAATGGAATGGAATAGACAATTCCCATCACCTTTTGTCTCAAGAATTACAAGTGACTGTCCATCGATTCGGATCCCTTTCATCTTCTGTAATTGTATACACAAGAATTTCACTGAAATAAAACTTTACCTAAAGTATTACTGCAATATTCAAGTTACTAAGTACGGTGCAACACTGTTCTTATCTCAAATATCCGATTCATCAAAAATATTATACTCACGAATATAGCTTATGTAAATACACTTAGGCATGAAACGTGAAGTGATAAAGACAACCTCATCGCCCAGAAGCAAAAAAATCACCTAATAGCGAGTGTCTACAATTTATTCGACTTAATCTATTAGCAAACAGAATTTGTTTCAAAACGATCTTGTTGCAGCAAGTTGGGCACTACAAACTTCAATCACTCTGATTATGTCAGCATTTGTTGCCTTCCATGACATCTCACATATTAAACACAAACAATACTAGCTGTAACAAAACTAATAAGCCCACATGTAGCATTGGTTGGTGCATTTAATATGTCACGTGATTTATTCAAAGTGCATTTATTTGTAGGGTCATGTAAGATCCTAGTTCAATGCGGATATCTTTACAACGGTGAGGTACGTTCAAAAATTCGGGGCTATGGTCGCCAAAATTTATGAAAATTTACATCTGGATGTTGGTTGGAGTACACCCTCTAGAACAATTAGGATTAAACATTTGAGAGCAGGAATTCAGATCTCCAGGAAGGGAGGCGTCGGAGTAGAGAAGTGTTCTTTTAATTCCTCTAGATAAAAATCAAGAAGCTGCAATAACCGTTATTTACTCTTGCAACGATCGGACATGAGATATTTAGGCTTTTTTCATTCCCTGCAAGACCCTCAAGTTCTGGTGACGTATCGATTTAGATGGATTCTCTTTAAGCGGTCAGCTGCATTCGGTCAAGGAATGAAGAACATCTGGTCTACCTCGACGCTTCCAACATATCCAAAAATTTTGAGAGTCGTTTTGCAGGAGATCCAACTCCAACTCCACATACAAATCCAATATGCAGGAGCATTTGTGAAAGCACAAAATTTATTACCCAACAAAATAGACGTATTATTACTTGCTATATAGATCATTGTGCAATCTGATGACATCTCTCATTAGCTCCAGCGAACTTGAGAATATTGTCAATGAAATGATCGACGAGGGTGCCAGGACGCCTTGCGTATCAAATACATCTTCCTGCAATCTTTCCCCCAATTCCGTTTTGTCGGATGAGAACAAATTTCATGTAATGGAAGTTTTAGAAAAGTTAAATCAGATTAATGACAAAGTCATATCAAGTAATAACACGACTGCATCAACAAATAAACCTCCGAAGGCCATTTCAAAACGTCTCATTGCTCCAAACTTCTCTGGTCACTTTGGAGTTGCAAATCTTTCTCCTTTTAAACGAAAAAGTGAAGCTATTGGAATCGGATGGAATTCAAAAGGACTACAATTAGCTAAGGTAGGTGAATGGGATGGAGCAATTAAGGCGTGGGAAAATGCGTTAGAGATTCGACTCCAGGTGTTGGGGAAAGATCATCCTGATGTAGCCAATACTTTAAATAACATGGGTATCGCTCTTGGACGCATTCATCAATACAGTAGTGCGATGGAATGCCTTCATCGTGCACTGCAGATACGCACACAATTATTTGGAACAACTAGTCTCGATACTTCTGCCACGTTGCACAACATTGGAAATATCTTTCAACAAATGAAGGATTACGAGAGTGCACTATCCTGCTTCTTGGAAGCTAAAAAGGCTCAAACAATTTTGAAGGAGAGCGCCCTTGTAGCAAGAACTTGCTACACAATTGGTCATCTACATACAGAGCGCCAAGATGCACGGAAGGCGTTAGAGTCGTTCAAAGAGGCACTTTTTTATTTTTCTCGAGCCGGATTCGGTCATGGTGATGACGAATACGATTCTCTCGTACAAAACATTTCGGAGGCAGAGAAAGAATTGGGTGCTTCTTCCATTTAATTTTTTCTTACTACCACCTTCATCGTTATTCACCGATCTCTCTCGATTCACACATCCACATGCATTCTAGATTATCACCTTGGGATACGAATTGTGCACGTTAAATGAAGCGACCAAAGCCCAATCTTAAGTCATAGAGTAAAATACAATTATAAACTACACTACAATTCATTTACTCAGTGTAGCCTTAGTTTGAATGCATTCAAGATACGCTTCATAGTCCAGGCACCACTCCTGTCAAAGAAAACACGAGAAGACAAAAGCAGCGCCAATGGACACTCCGACTGGTTCTTATGAAACTCCGAGGTCGCTTCAATACTGAAAAAGGAATTTTCCTTAGCGACGCGCACCCATGGTGTCGTAAAGCCAGTTGGTGAAAATCCAGATCTAGGAAAATTCTCAACCGGGATTGCTGGTAGAACAATACCGTATTAGCAATACTTGTGACAACGGCTTTTTTCCTTACAGAAGCGGATATTTGCCGAAAAGAAACATGTATATGAAGAGTTGAATTACCTGGATTGACTTGGTACCTTCTCTCTCATTCGACGATCAATTGAAATATTGTTCATCATGAGTTGAAATAGTGAATCTTGGGTGTTATTTTTCATCAATATCAGTAGAATTGACTGGATTTTCTACCAGCCGTTCTTTCATGTCTTTTCATTCAAGCCGCTTCAACGTCAATTGGATAACATGGCAGGGTATTGGTGAAGCAATATCTACGCTGCAATACTTCAAAGAGACCAAGGCTGAATAGGGATAAGGGCAAGCTACATTTCTCATACACTTGATTGGACTGATTGACCCTTTCTGTACTGCAATTTATAGTTCTCTAGGTCAATTGTTATGCTAAGGCACCATAAAGAAGAATACAAAAGAGCAAAATAAAACTTAAATGATTTCATACTGACACCATATCAGCACATACCATTGCAGTAGTACAAGGGTTAAGATACTGAAGTTGGTGATATTTGTATTTCATAACTAAAGTATCAAGCGTCTTTGGCATAAAAATGTTTTTTCGGTCAGTAGTCATATAGAACAAATCAATATGCACTAAGGAGAATATTTAGACGACGATTCTTCATTTTGCAAGGGTCACATTAGCATTAGATATCTGGCTAAAAATATCATTTTATGGAGAAATCGCTGACTGTGAGTGAAAGTAAGTCACACAAATGAGGATGCCCTATGCATTTAAATGTCCATAACATATCCAATTGACTCCCTGCACAAGTTTGAATGAAATTTGTAGCAAATTTAGCTGTGGCCAATAAATGCCTTTTAAGCAGAAAAGTGGTGTAAATCTCTCCTGTTGCAGAATTTTGGTAAGCTTTTTCTGGTTCCGATGATACAAATGATATCATACCTCAAGATCCAGTTATAGAAATAGTCTAAATCTAGACATTTTTCATGATAAGTTGTCTCACCATAGCGCAATGTTGTCATACTATCTGTCAAATTACAAGTCGATCCAACAATGCCCATGACTTTTTCGCTAATTCCTTCGTTATTTCCCTTCCATCTGTGCACGAATTACCAAGGTTTCCCAGATTGAAGAAGTGGACAAAGAAGGTATGAAAGAGCATTTCAATTTGGATAGCGTCATGGATCCAAGCAATTTATGTTCCAACAAAACCCTTCATATAAGA
Source organism: Fragilaria radians (assembly GCA_900642245.1). NCBI lineage: Eukaryota > Bacillariophyta > Fragilariophyceae > Fragilariales > Fragilariaceae > Fragilaria > Fragilaria radians. Next base: position 255,523 of record CAAAJI010000009.1, on the reverse strand, counting down.
CCAAGATGATTTAGACATTAGTAAAGGGAGAGCCTCCATTTCTCTTGAATTATGCATTTTAGAGGAGTTTTGATACAGCTTCCTGAGAGTGACATCATGGAGTTATTAGGCAGAGACATAGGCTTAGAGTAATTGTCTGAGCAGACTATCTGCCAACAAAAGTATTGTATGAGGTGGGTTAGCTCCTGTGCTTTGAGTTTCCTGGATAATTTATAACCTGTGATACTTTTTCCCAGGAAACTTGAAATCTTCTTTACACTGGATCAATGCAAATGATTCGGAGTTTTATGAAGCAATGTTGGCAACAATAATTACCAGTCTTTAGTGTCATGTGAGGAATCTGTCCCTCATTTCAATGCTTTTTGAAAACTGGATGCGATCCTATAATTTAATCGATAATCTGTTCACCTACAATTTACTTTTTATTCCAATGAAAGACACGGGAGGGGTGCTAAAGGAGCTTAGGAATCAATCAAGGAACCGCATATTGTAGTGGACACATGTTCTCCTTCTGCAAAGATTATAGATGCCGAATTTAGTCCCAAAATTTAGATGAAGTCACCAAGAAATGCCAGAAACGGACATGGACTATGCAGATCTCGTCAGTCCTCTCACTAGAAAGACTCCAGAGTAAACAATCTATCTGCTTGTACTCGCTCTTTTCGATGTGACTATCGCTTGGTTTGAAGCTCTCGAAGTCAATTGGCGAAGTCCACCCAGGAGGTATTTCATAAAACCTGGTTCGCGTAATATCCTGTTCCTCAATATATTGCGGTTATCAATGGACGCGAATTCAAAGGTGAATTTTATGAAATGTATGACCACTAAGGAATTAGAAAATAAGCCAGCCACAAAAGTCGCAAACGTAATAATTGAATAACTGAAAACTTAAGAGACAAACCAAAAAATTAGAAAATGTAATTTTAGTGAATGAAATTCATTCTGGCTTTAAGAATTGCATACCACACCAGATTATAGGCAACCACACCACATATTAAAGTATGTTTCATATGGAGCAAGTAGAAAAGAGGCCATAAGACAAAAAGTCATTATTCATAAGTCTGGCAATACAAAATTAAAAGTCAAATTTACTCATGGCCAAAGGTCACAGAAAAAGTGTAGCGTGAAATACTCCAAACTTTCAACCCCTCGTATTGGCTCATATTTAGTCATACATGTGTGCAACAGTTGTACAGTTAGAAACAAATGTGTCTTTATCAAAAAGGGCGATTCATCCGTTTAAAAAGACATACCCTAGCATTTAAATTTAAATGATGTTAAAAATTAAAAAGAGATAATCTGTTTTGACATTCCTTACAGCCATTTAGCATGGAAAAGATTCTCTATCACTATTTACAGCTATTCACAGAAAGTAACGACTCAAATGTCTGATTGTCTTTTTTGCAAATGTTCCTAGTTCATTGCAACAATTTCGGAAAAGTCATCAGGCTTCAAAGGCTTTAACACTGGTGAAACTTCAATCCTTTCCAAGATTAGAAGGCGGTATAAGTTACAACAATAGTCTAGGATAGATCATGAAGTCTCATTGTATACTCTTAACATTTAGCAGTGCTTGACGAAGTCTGATTAATCTGACTTTTCGCATTTAGATGCTCTAACTTACACGGACGAAAAATGTAGCCATTTATAGCAAATTTACTCTTCATTACTACTTGTTTTATAAGATACTGGGACGATTTAATGCTATTTTCTTTTGGCCACTCATGTGGTAGATGTAATAAAGTATGATTTGTATCTTCTTTAACAGTCTTATAAATGAATCTGAAAGCTCAACGTTATCCGTTCAACCTATCCACTTTACGAAGTTTTGGCAGGAGGAAGTACAGGATTCTTCTATTTTCGTAAAGAGGATTGAATGCTTTGCAGATTTGGAATTTACACGGATACAGTAAATTTGTGTTCAACACTGGCTCTTGAGAAGTTCAGTTTTTGTCATCCGAGTTGTGAAAAGTCTGATAAATCTAGTAGCATTCCTATTGGCTGGAACACTGTCTGTTTTGTTGCGCTTGTAGGATCTGCTGCTTTCTTCTGAGTTTCTGTAACATTCTACATACATTGCAAACAACATGATCATTTGATCCACTAAGAACCTTGGCTTAGTTAGCTGTAATTGATTATGCTGTTATCTTATGGTCACAGATGTCTTGCACATTGTTTGTGAACCCAACAAAACGTTATCATGACTCTATCACTTAAACAAGGAAAGGTGCAATCTAGGTCCCTTCAAGACAACTGAAACTAAACATTAGGAATTCTACCAAGACAGAGCACACAATGAATAACCACATTTAACTTGGACTATATACAACACCAAGAAGTATATTTGTAGGAATCTGGAAACGTAGTTTATCGTAACAAAAAGAATATCATGCTACTTGAAATGAAAGGATCAATCAACAAACAAACCAAGCACATCAACATGAAGTACTTACCTTAACAAAGTTTGAGGCAATAATGAAGAAGCAAACAATAATTTGTAATGGATAATGATGCGCCACTCGGTAACCATGATGAGGCTTGCAAGAGTCTTTTTAAATGATTGAATGAAAAAAGATTTGAGTCATGAATAAGAGTTTCATTGTGTAATCAACCAATCATGGAACATCTTCAGGATCAAGAATTCCAATAATTCCAATGGGATGATGGGTGAATAGCACAAGCTTGAATAAAAAAAACACACACATGAGAAAAAGATGAAAACATGACAATAGTTTTACCTCTAAGCATATATCCTGATTTTCCAACTACAAAAAGTAGACCCTCTTAGGTAAAGCTGTTGTCTTCTGATTTTTATGCAACTTGCGAATAAGCCTTTTGTATCATCTTTCAGCCATGAGTTGGTACCTTTTATTTGACGTGTTTTTAACACTCCTTTGTTCCATAAAAGGATTATGTACAAATTTTGTCGTTTTGGACTAGTAGTATTCTATACCGCATTACATCAAAAGACGAACACCATGCGATGGGCGTTTGATGCTCACAATCATATTCACATGGGACGAAGTCTTCCCTTGACAGCATTTTCAGATTGTAATTATCTTGGTGGGGTAGCTATTATGAGTACTCATCCACGTGATTTTGTAACTGTGAAGAATTTGGCTGACATTCCCATGGTGTCCCCAAACAAGGAAGATAACAAACCAAAGAAGGTTATAATTCCTGGCTACGGTATCCATCCTTGGTTTTTACATGAATTGGAGAAAAGCCAATGGGAGGGATCGTCTCAAAAGAATGACAAGGATGATAGCAACAACAGTCCAAAGGATAATCCAATATGGATGCAAACAATGGTACAAATGCTAGAATCCGATCCTAAAGCGATAGTAGGAGAAATTGGTCTGGATGGATTTCATTTTGACGCCAAGACTGGAAACCTGAAAAGTCCAATGTCCGAACAAATCAAAGTTTTTGAAATGCAATTGGAGATTGCTGTTCGATTGCAAAGACCCGTTAGTATACATGTCGTTCAAGCCTTTGGTCCACTCCTAACATCCTTATCTAAATTTCAAAAGGGTACCATACCAAAAGAGGATGATGATGATGATGTGCATAGTCATAATGGTGATGTTAATAATAATCATCGGCGCCGTCGTCGCCATCGTTTGGGTCTTCCACCCAAATTATATTTTCATGCCTTTGGGGGGAAGGTGGGGACTGTGGATCAACTTGTGGCATTATGTGAAACAAGAGAGAAGAATGATTCTTCGAAGACCCGACGATTGTACTTTGGATTTGCACCTGTCGTAAACTTTCGTTCACCGAAAACGATACAAGTCATACGAAAAATCGGATTGGAACGACTTGTCCTCGAAACAGATCACGAAGAATCATCCTTAGTTTCTCAAAGTATAGAAGATGGAATAACCTACATTGCGAATGCCTTGGATCTATCGCGAGACGAAGTAATAGAGCAAACAACTCGGAATGCATGTGATCTATATGGTATTGATATACTTACATTCCAAGGAACGTAACTTGGAGTGGCGGAATCTTTTTATTCGATACTTCGTCATGATCTCTACTTTCAAATCGATCCAATCAGAAAGAAAAGTAAAACAATGATAGATCCATGAGAGACCGTCACGAATCGGTGTTTTCGTCATGATTTCCTATACCATCAACATGGCTAACACAGTCAGTCGACATTTTACATATCTTCTGTCAAGTGTGAAAGTCGTCTTAGTTGCCAATCAATTCATATGCTTTTCATATGTATTGACTCGAAAGGTTAAACGACTCTTTCTGTGCTTGCTGTGGATGGATGCAACGATATGATATAGAGAAATCGATTAAATCTATATATATGATGTGAATAGGTGCATAAAAGCGTTTGCTAGATATTTGATTCTAGTCATTATCGATGGTGAAAGTCAATGAAAACAGTCAGTCATCTCTGAGATAAAAATTCTCGAATAACGACTTTAGCCTCATCCAATGAAGTCACTCCTTCTGATTCGAACCAAGGTGACCTTAGTAATACACAAGCCGGCATACGTTTTTCAGGCCGAACTTGAAGGAAACCCTCTAAAAGTTCTCTGACATTATCATCAAACTCGTTGTCCATAATGGATAGTAAGGAATCACCCGATGATGAGGATGATGACACAACATCTTCCAGCGTCACTACTAGCTCTACGACAGACTCTAACTTACAGAAACAGAACGAACCTGTGAGGCACTGCCAAACTACCAAACCCAAAGACCAGACGTCGGATGGTTTACTGTATTCCTTATTACGCAATCGTTCCAACGCCATATACTTCATAGTACCGACAACGGTAGAATTCATCTTCAACGAGTCGGCGACGGCGGATATTCCAAAATCAGACAACTTCACAGAGCCATCGCTATGTAACAAAATATTCCCTGGCTTGATGTCACGATGAAGACGATGCTCGTAATGAAGATAGGATAATCCCCAAAGAGCTTGGTAGGTTATGGCTGCGGATACTCTATCTGGTAAGTGCTTCGTCGATAAGAACAGTTTATCCAAAGATCCGTAATCCATATACTCCAATACAAGAGTCACAGTGTTGGATTCCAGGAATGCACCCAGCAGTGTGACTAGACATTCACAATCAAGCTGTGAAAGTATTTGCAACTCCTTGGATAACATCATTTGCCTTTCGGTTGAATTGAGCGGAATTTGCTTGAGTGCAACTGGTTGATTGTTTGTTCGCATCCTTGCAACTATGACGCGGCTAAATGCTCCTCGGCCAATCGTATGTCCCATATGTAAGGATCCAGGCTCTAATTGAGACAAAACTTTACCCTGGATTCGCAGATAATTACGGCCAATTGTTAGACCCTCACAACGATAGATGTCATCGTCTTCATCTCTGCAGTTCTTTCTGCAACAACTTTCCATTCTACTACTACGACTACTACTACTACTACACTCGTTCCAACCTAATAACCCCAAGTCTTGTTGGTGAATGTCATCATCTTCCATGTCATTTATCAATGCGATATTAATCGACAATGGTTTACGGTATGCCATTGAAGAAGAAGACATGATGATGATATTGTGAGAGCAGACAATTGAAAATTGAAGCGTTTACATGGCAATCATGAACTTATGTAGTAAGTAGGATCTCAGATTTCTTCGATCGTTGTTAGCGAGGACGAAAGGAAACAAGAAAGATTTACTGATTAGTTCCAACGATATACATTTTAAACTCGCCAATCACGGATACTGTTTTGTTACGTGAGCAGATTTTTCAACTTGTGTCTCAAAATTATTGCCTATATTTTGATACAGCCAGAATAAATCTTCCAGACGTCTCAACTCATCCATTGATTCCGAAAGGAAAAGTGAAGCTGTCTTGTGCCTATTATTGAACAACAGGAACATGACCAGATGAGAAAAGAAGGATGAAAAATACAGGGTTCTAGTAGCTATGGTCAAGGCTTGACCATGATTGCAAAATAAATATTGATAAGAAAATGGCAGGAGTGAAGGTCTAACGAGATATCTAATACCAGTTAAATATGGCAAGATATATATAGTCACGTTCTTGCCTAGACGCATCAACTATTGACAGGACTTAAAAAGGATTGAAATACTATGTAAATTTGATAGCTGTTGAATTCATCAATAAACTTCCGTATTTTCTTTTGGCATTAATTCTTTTCAGCATGGCAGCCAGACAAATATACAGTCTGGCATTCCAACACCTCAAGTCTACTAGTTGATCTGTAGAGAACTTTACTTGGAGACATATACTCTTATAAGTGTAGCAGAGAGTCTTACAAGGGTAAATTATCTTGGAATTGGATGAATTATACTCGAGAGTATTCTACTCAATTGTGCACGGAAGGACTTAGGCATACTTCTCGTATCCTGCAGAGAGGTTGAGTGACCTCAGCTGATATTTTCTTTCCCCCGAAAGCATCATCCATCAAAGGCTCCAGAGTAGCGTGAAGATATGGTGGCATGGAAGATTAGCATATTTAACATACGCATAATTTGATAAGAACTGGAGCACATGTGATTAGGACAGCAATTTGCACTTGATAAATAGCAATCCTATGAGCATCTGAAGAAGTATATGGTGAAAACACAATTTGCTTTGTAAAATAATTGGAAGTAGAATAGGATCATATTTCATTAATTTAACCTTCAAATTATATTACACTCTAGTTGGATTAAGTTCTACACGAAGTATAAGCATTATTACCCTTAAGTTCATATCAACATCTGACTTCTACAATTTAACACTCCAAGCACTTCGACAAGTTGGAGAAGATTCAAAATGCCAACTTTATGGATTCGACATTTTAGCATCAAACAACATTCATATGTATCGCTACTTAAGATTACACTCTTTGGCTTTGTTGCATGCCTGCATATTTATTAACCAAAATCTGATCTTTGTGAATATCTTGTAAATTCTCGATTCAAAACATACTGGTATTAGAAATTCCCCTAGGCTATACAATAATATATTTTGCCAATTTCATCCGTGCCCATTTTACTTATTCTGTTCCCAAGGTCAGTGGAATGACAACTGATAACCCGTCTTAGAAAGAGGAGAAGCAGAAAAGGCTGCACGTCTGAATGGGCTTCAATAAGAATATCAAAGACTGGAAAAATTAGAGCTTCTTTTTTCATAGGAATCCCAACATGGGATGTTATCACATAAACAACAAATCCAAAATTTCATAAAAAAAAACAAATCCAAAATGCTTCTGGGACTAGTATAGTAGTTTGTTATCAACGGTAATTGAATTACCTTACCGGAAATTAAATTCTTCATCTTGACACTGAACTTAAATTTAATTTCAAGCAAGGAATAAAACCATGCTGCTGAACCGATTTTCTCGTCAAAGCAATACTATCCTTCGAAATTCTGGCTTCAGCCCCATCATTCGAGTATGGAGTAGTAGTAAAGGATCTTCAGAAACGAACAAGTCAGATTCATCATCCACGTTTCCAGAAGAGACTGTGGATGATATGGAGAGGATGACAGAGTGGATTCCTCCTAATCGTCCTCTCCGTGGTGGTGATAATGTTAACAAGTCTCCTGCTCTTTCTCCTAGTAAAAAGTCTGATCGGTCTTATCCTAAATCGAATCCTATCGAAGCACCTAAAGCGGTAGACTGGCTATCAACTCGTCGAAAGGCACTTTCGTTTCAAAAACCTGATAAGGAACATAAGTATGGTATGGCAGACTTGGAAGTCCGTGAAGGATACTTGCTTACACCAGACGAGATTAGAAATGCATTGATACAATTGGGTGCATCTGATGTGAAAGTAGCTCTAGAAAAACGAAGGAGTTTGGGTGGTGCTGAAGGACAGATCTTTGCCACAGGTAGGTCGTTACATCACATTAAATTACTTTCCGACTTTTTAGTTCGTCATTTGAAGAAACGCAAGTTGGGTAGTCGTGGAGTAGAAGGGGCAATTTTAGGAGCTGAGGGAGGGGACTCTGATTGGCAATTGGTAGATTGCGGCAATTATATAGTACAAATTCTGTCGGAGAAAACCCGAAAGCAATTGAATTTGGAAGCACTCTGCGATGGGACTGACGACTTGTTCAAAGTGAATATGTCAAGCGAAACTGAAATGGATGAGTATGTTAGCAAAAATCCAGTCCCGTTAGGATATGGAGAAACAACGAATCAAGGTGAAATGGACTTTCATGTATCTCAGTTACAGAGGTGGAATATCGAGCACAAAAGTGTAGTTACGAGGTCGACGCGTAGGGTGGGTTCCAAGAAACGTCGCGGTAGAAAACTATTTTAAATATAGATTGACTTTTGTTAAATATATATATCACGGAAGTAGACATGTAATCTATTCATAACAGACATGCTTACGATACACTCTCCTTCCAGAACGATTTCCATTCGTCATTCTCTGCTGCAATAGCATCGTCTTCTGTTTTTTCACTTGGCGGACTACTATCTGGAAGAATATAACGCTTTACTGTTGTACTTTGTATTTTTTCGATATCATGATATTGGTTGCCTCCCTTTCTCAGTTCCGACATTTCAAACTTTTCCATTTGATGTTGTTCATGGGCCTTTATCTTGCTTGCCATCTCTTCTTCTTCGTTGGCGAATCCTAACCAATCGCGTCGCTGACTACCCATATCATGATTACGCTCTTCGTCTGAAATAGTGAAAGTTTCCAAACTTTCCGATCGTATCGTGTCCCAAGCCACATCGCAATGTAACTGGCGAACTTCTGTAACATGTGAAGCATAAATCCAAGCCGCCTCCAATTCTTCATCGCTGACAGTTATCTGCAGCGGTTTCCTTAAAGTGCAATGTCGGAATCGCGATAATGACATCAGCCTATCCCTTAAAACATAATAGCATGTACTTTGAGGGACAATCATCAAAAGCAGCGCGAGAATTCGAAAGAGCATGCTTCCACTTCCTTCGGCCTTGGGATCATCATCAGCCTCTAACATTCGCAAATGTAAATGGCGAAAGAGTGGTCGTTCCAATAACTCCACCAGACGATCAAGTTCTAGGAGGAAAATTAAGTGAATATCAAGGGGATGAATGTTCTGCAAAAAGTAAGTTGCACTTCTATATGCTCCTGCCCAAAGACACAATGCAGTGGACGCCATCAAGTTATGCGCAAAAGAATGAAGCAGAATGTGAAACAACTTTACTCGACGTTTGTCCCTTTCGCTATTTGATCGTTTACCGATACAATCTCGTAACAACTCACGAAGGCCATTTGTTTCGTTGGTAACGAGCAAGACATTCGACATTTGCTGAATGAAGGATGATACAAACGCAAGATCAGGTGAGAGAAATTCCTGACTACCTGTAGCTTCCTTTTTTTCTTTTGCTCGAAACATCGCTTGTGCAATAAATGCATCCAATTCAATAGCGAAGGAGACAAACACAAACTCAGGTGGTTGCAAGGAGCACATGATCTGGATAACTCGAGATAAACCCTCAAGTAATTGATGGTTGTGTGAGTGAAGTTGAATTAGTGCAGTGAACACAGCACGGTCTCGGGATTTGTATTGACTCCGCCTGGCATCTAGTATTTCTAGAGCATATGCTGCATCTAAATTTGTCATTGGACTTTCCGGCATTGAACATGATGACGGTATACTTCTATCCGGCTCTTGATGAGAAAATACCAAGGCACTCAAGGCTTGATCAGTTAAATTGGTTATGTTCTTTGGTTCACCGGCCACAGGCACTGTAATTTTGGCTAGAACTTCTAAACTTTTTCGAATAATTAGTTCTGGTGGATTACCAGTAATTTGGTGAATTATGGGATTAATGAATTCTCTTGAAAACTGCACGAGTTTGTGATAAACGTGAGAACCAGCATTATCGGGGAAAGAGTCAATAGTTAACTTACGTCTGCTTTTAACACATCTGGAACAACATGTTCGTACAATACAGTGATCCATTCGAGAGCACAAAGTCGTGATTTCGAAGTTGCTTCTTCTTCGTAATTTTTGGGTCTATCCTTTGCCACTCGGAACCAACCAGTACTCTCAATACCTGAGCCATCTGTAGTCATATCTAAGCGATACTGTTTTCGTTCAATGGCGGCTGAAGAGTCCCTTCCAGGCGAATCCAATTCTTCCCGCAATGCTACAATAAAGCCATCGAGATGTGTCACATATACGTTGCCATCTTTCTTGACAGAAGTTTGGAGACAAATATTGGTTTGCTGTGCTAGAGAGTGAGTTGTTTGATCTGGTAGAAATGAGTCTTTTGTTGATACCTTCGAATGGAATGTATCTCCGATACTGAGTAATATGCCTGGTAAAACATGTGGGACTGAATTACGAACAGAAATTGTGGCTGGACTTGACTTGTTTCCGACATCTCCTATGTATGCTTTTACAATACGAGACATCCAATACATGGCTACTTTTCGGACAAAAGGATCTGGATGCTCCAGGGTTGTGACTAAGCTCTGAATAAGCTTGTCAAAATCCATCTTCATGGAAGCACCTTGATCTTCAAATATCTGGTTGTCTGTCATTAAGAGTTTTGGTAGTACAGATTGCAAGAAAGCAAGAGCCGATTGACGAATTTGATTATTGGGATCTGCAATCATGGCGAATATACCTCCGAGGAATAAGTGCAAGAATTCCAGCACAGGGTTTCCCACCAGCTTCTCATTTAGTTCTTGTAGCCACGTTAATGTCAAACGTTGAGTTGCCTTATTCCGCATATAGATGAAACGTCCAAATATGGGTACGCATGCGTCTACAGAGAAGCTTCCAGAGTTGATGGCTCCGACAATGACTTCCTTTAGTTTCTTATCTAAGAGCTCTGCTCCACTTCGAACATCGACATCGACGTCAGCAAAGAGAGATCTCAGGATTTCAAATAAAATAAAGAAATGCTGCACAGCGATGGTGGGATTTATTTTGACAACATTGAAAAGCGACTCTGTTGCATAGTAACGAACTCTTTGAGAATGATCTTGACAGGCATGAACAACACTAGCCAGAATCAAATCTCGGCACTCCTTCGTTTTGGGACAATTTCCAGCCTTCTTCAAGCCAATGCCACAAGCAGCTAGAGCTACGACTCCTCCCTTTCGTGCATCTTCCGAGGTTGATCTGACATAGTCATCGGATAATAATAACAATATGGATCGTATTCTATCTATTTCTTGTTGTTGAACAAGGCCACGTACAACTTTTTCAATTTCCATGGCTGCCAATCGACGCCTTTCATAGCGCTTGTGTGCCAATGACACTAAGACAGCAGCTGAAAGACTTTGTTGAGTGCTCCGCTTGAGACTTTCTCGTTGCCATTGCTCCGCACCTTCGACAAGTTTCATCATGTCAGAATCAAAAAGTGACATTGATTCAATTTTCTGCCGCACCGACATGAGTACATCTGGTAAAACTCCGTTCGAAAAATCCTCTCCCAAGTTGGATGGTCTTGCGGTTGTTGTTGTCATTGTAGTAGTAGTAGTAGTGGTGTTGGTAGTATTTTCTTGAGACGATATTGAGGGAGAATGAGAAAGACCAGAAGTTGATGCAGAAGCATGATTTGTAGCAAGATTCTGCCGAAAATGAGAGTTTTCCATGCCTGGGAAGCGCAGAAGACGCTTCGAAATTTTTGTTTTTCTAGAAACTTGCGAAAAGGACATTTCCTCCGACGCTGTTGATTTTCCATCTTCGGATGCCTCTTGAGGATGTGGCATTACAGTCATGTCAATCTCTGGCGTAAATTCACTCCCATCAAAGGAAGCAGCTCCAATACTGGGAATACCAGATAGTAGCGCTTTGTCGAATTCGGATGATGCTGGCGTAATACGTCTTACGACTTGTCTCCTCAAAGGTGGTACATCGTCATCCTCCGACGACGAAGAAAACGCATCTTCTGCATGTTGACGTGGAACGCCTCCAGTAACCTTTGAGGTATCTGAGCTATCATCATCCTCTTCATCTGATTCAATATCCGATTCGACTTCACCAGTTTGTTGATAATGATCTCGATCCATACTTGTCGATTTGATGGATTCGTTGATGAAATGAAGGAAATTACTTGCTCTTTGAATACTGGCGGTCAATCCGATTTTGGAAATGACCTCAAGGACCTTCATTATTAAACTTGGGATAGGGTTAGTTGTTCACCTGAAATACGTCAAACCAGTTGTTATGAAAAGATTCAGGATGAAAAAGCTGTACTATTTGCAGTGGCACGCACACAGTACCTTTATCTATTAGGTTTGGCAAGGATGATGATTACATGGTAAATGATCACAATTGAAAGCAAACTATGTGATATACCTCAAGGAACCATGCCTGAACAGCGTAAAAAATGGGTTGAATACTAAAAATCTTCAGAGAATAATTGTTGCTGAAATTAAATATCAGACACAACAACAATTGCAGGTAGCTTTCAAGAGGAAGACATGCATGCCATAAACAATGAATTTAAAACATTCAAGAAGAATTATCATCCAAAGAGCAAAATTTCAAATAAGGTGTAGATAAGCTTACCAACATGCCTTGAAAAGATTACCAACATAACTAGCATTAAGATAGGCAGAAACCTTTGGTGGGTTGCTTTTTTTTATCGCGTCAATGTGTTTCTTGATTTGACCTCCGCGTTTTTCCTAGTACTAGTAGCGCTGTTGAAGTGGACTTCTCGGTCATTGGATGGGACAAAGACAATTGCAGCACGTCGATTACCAAATTTTCACTCGTAGGTACATTGAATTGTTCTTTAAGGACTAATTTTGGTCATTAGCGTATAGATTAATCCTTCAAAATATTTGCCATTAAATGCAGCAGAAAAAATTTGAATGCCATCTGATCAGCTAAATATCATGACTGGAGCAGAAGACAAGTGGAATTGCTTCAATTCAAGAAACACAAAGTACATGAAAAACCAAGGCCATTTGCCGCAGTTGCCAGAATAAGATCAATAAGTGAGGAAATTCAAATAAGTATAGGTCAAAAAATCTTATTTTCAAAATAAAAATAGTTATGTGAAGAAAACCGTTAAAAAGGACTCCTTTCATGGAAACTTCTAAAGAAAGATAAGTGAATGCATATTTCTGGATACTTGCATGGATTATATTTGGAAACTGGGGAATTTACCTGCTTTTCATTAGAAACTTCTAAGTCTGAAATAATTGGTAGAGTAAATCAGCTTCACAAGGACTCAGATATTTCATATCCTTACATTTCTTGACAAAGTTTGGTAGGAATAATTTGTTTCAATCTTCTAAAATCTTGGGCACATATGCTGAAAAAACAGATGGAATTCTTCAAATATGTAATATATCCAAATCTAATCAGCATGTAGTAGAAATCCAACCTAAGAAGTTCAATAACAGCAGAAAAATATGAGTGCACCTAACTTAAAGTGAAAGGAAACTCAAGTCACAGTTTCTAATCAGCCTCTTCAGATCATTCACTCTTCCTTCAAATGAGTTTTCACATGTTGACAAAAGCCTCTTTAACTGTCCAGGTGAAAGCTGTTGAATACTTGCACAACCCATAAGTTGAATCTGTTCAAGCTGACTGCATGATGTCAAATTCAGAGAAGTGGGCTGAATTGTCATTGTGGATAGTGTAGGCATTGCTGTGGTGGGATCTATTGTTGTTGGACTGTTGGATAAAACTGATGATGGTGAAGTTGTTGTAAGTAAAGTAGGCTCCCTTGTTGTTGGAATTATAGTTGGACTAGGTGTTGGTTTTGTTGTAGTTGGTTGACTTGTTGTTGGTGACTTTGTGGGCATTGCTGTTGGTATTGATGTTGGTGACTTTGTGGGCATTGCTGTTGGTGATTCTGTAGGGCTTGATGTTGGTGACTTTGTGGGCATTGTTGTTGGTGATTCTGTAGGCATTGCTGTTGGTGATTCTGTAGGCATTGCTGTTGGTGATTCTGTAGGCATGGATGTTGGTGATTCTGTAGGCATGGTTGTTGGTGACTTTGTGGGCATTGCTGTTGGCATTGATGTTGGTGACTTTGTGGGCATTGTGGTAGGTGATTTTGTAGGCATTGTTGTTGGTGATTCTGTAGGCATTGTTGTTGGTGATTCTGTAGGCATTGTTGTTGGTGATTCTGTAGGGCTTGTTGTTGGTGACTTTGTGGGCATTGCTGTTGGCATTGATGTTGGTGACTTTGTGGGCATTGTTGTTGGTGATTTTGTAGG
>CAAAJI010000009.1:212574-227472 GCA_900642245.1 Fragilaria radians | reverse complement strand
GGGTTGATCTGTCAACTTCGACGAACATATAGAAGAGACAACACTCGGAGTTCCCTTCAATTCCAAGTTTTGGTGCGTGCCACTTCAGAGTGGTGCGCGAGACAGATAGTAAATCAGATAATGTACTTCACTCAAGTTGTTTTTTTAGGAGTTAAAGCAAAGAATCATAGAATTACCTTTAAATTGTTATCCATCATAATGTTCAAAAGTCTTAACAAAAGTATTACGGATTGTGAAGGAAAATATATTTCCTTCTATTAGAGTCAGAGATAAGAAATATGGAATGCTCAATGCAGACTGCCTCATTCTTGAAATAGAGCATAATTAGAGAGGCTATGGATAAAAGGATTGAGCACCTTTAGTTTGCAAAATTGCAATATAGCTCTGTGCCATGAAATCAAAGAGCAAGAAAAAAGAGAATAGGAAATGCTATTGATCAGGGGATCACATGTAAAGTCAAGTTCCACTGGAAATTACATTTGAGAAACGATAGTGCAGATTTAAGAAGTGGTAACAGAGGAAGGAAACGTCACATCCAGGATTTTCATTTGTGTCACTACAAGACCTTTGCTGAAAAAGTGTATAGGCAACCATACTCCCAATTTATGCATAGGGCCTAGTAATAACAGAGATGTAAGGTGTGTCAAGAAAGTCATTGATATGCAACAATTGTCAAGAAATCATGGACAATATGCGAAATATATGCAAGGTAATCATTCCATAGTAGAACCTACTGATTGATATGAAGATACAAACACATTGACAATTAACACAAAACAACAATCGGAGGGTTGACAAAGGTACTTTTGATAAAATTATAAAATTGCTTCACTATCTACTTAAAATACGACTAATTTGACCTAAACACTAAATCAGTAGAAACTGACATACCGAAATACGTAGCTCGTACATTTGTAATTAAAACGTATGATGCAAATAGTCATAATTATGGAGCATTTAGAATACCTTGTGTAGTACATAGTAGGTTGAAACTATGTCGTAGACAGAGTAAGAAGACTTGATATATCATATCTTTTAGGCAACAACAATGAAGTAATATCACCAAGCGTAAGATTAGATAATTAAACGATGCCTTTTGCATTATCTAGATTAAGTGTAGTCTTTTCCTTCTCACTCAACCCTATGGCCTGAAAGTATGCCATTTATTTCGTGGGATTAATCTAGTGAGGTCCAAGCTGAAGCCTTGGAAAATTATTTGCTAGAGTTTTTGATGTGGTTAACTTTCAGTCATACTAGCTTAGATATTGCTGTTAAAGGAGGCTTTTATAATCCTTCTAGACGGCTTGGAATACAGGGATGATTCAGGCTGTTAAGAAGACATTGATTCCTTAAAATCATGGTTTACTTTGATATCTTGAACTGACTTTTTGTAGTAACGGTTTCTGATTCTTCATCTCTATTCTTGTTGATTATTGCTTGGGTATGCGGTCAGGGATTATTGTGTAATTGGCAGCCCATTGGCTTGCAGCCTGCGTTCTCATGGAAAACCTTCTGATTAAGCATAACATAGACTTGAAAATGTCGTTTTTGATGAACTGTACTAGGCATTGCCTTAAGGCCAGCTAAACTATCTAAATCAATATCTATGACAATTCTGCTAAGTGAAGGCTTGTCAAAAGTTATCGTAAATAAAACACAAATGAAATCGAGTCCTCCTGAGTATAACTATCCGAGTTCCTACAGCTACCGCCTATTCAAGCTATACTTTAAAATAATATGATAGAGTCTTTTTCTATTGTCCATTGTATTGACGTACCTTTAATGCTTGATCCTAAGTGTCTGATAATCAGAAAATTGACTTCAGCCAGACTTAACTGCATCGTGAAATAGCGCTCTCCCAATCTGCATTACCTTAGTTTGAAACTTGAATTCCAAATTCATATTTTGCAGCTACCTTCTACCTGATGCTGCACTATTTATCTCGTTGGTATTGATATATTTAGTATGATGACAGAACTGCATTTCAATTAGATATTAATGACACTTTGGAAATGATAAGATTGGTAGTGAAGCACAGAGACTAAAGATTAAATTATTGCTTCTTGACTTATTTTACTTATTTCAATCCACTGGACTAAGAGATGTAGGTAAATATTTTGTTTTGCCAATCTCGTCCCTTTAGTCATAAAATTCAAACTGTTCAAGCTTTGACACATAAATTTGGCACATACATTTGGCATATAAATTGAGCATCCAGCATACACGAGCGCGTCACTAAAGCGTCTTCCCAACTGTTTATACAAGTCTCTTCAACTTGTTCATGAGGACAAGTTGGTGGTCACTAAGGATAGGTTTGTTTAGCCTTTAGACTCTTTTATTACTAGAGAGCTAATTCTATAATTATGTCTTTACATAGATCATTATTATAGCCATCCTAGATTGGATACGGTGCTGGATTGTATAATGATACTTTCCATGTATTAACAATATTTATTCTTCACTGAGTTTAACTAGTGAATCATTCATCATAGTTAAACTTGTGGTAGGTAAGTTTGCTTGTAACTACCCTTAGCTAGATGCGTAAATATATGAATATTTTGATTCTACTATTATGTACTATGCACTTACGGTACAAGACGTCTCCTTATACCAGTAAACACACACATCTCCTAGATTAATATTCTATTATTAACTGTTATTGTTTACAACCTATCATGTTTGAGGATTAGCTTCTTGATCCTTCAGCAAAGGTAGGTCACATGCACTAAAGTAAATAGCCCATATACATAGTTGCTGAACATTCCCTTGTAGCCTGTGTTTGGTAGATACATGATTCACAATATGGAATTTTCAGCATATTGGAACTGTCTGTAAAACGGATTAAGGATGCCTCTCATAGAGTTGTAGTGATTGATCTGCAATTTCATCATTGTTGCTACATTGGAAATGATAAAGGATTCATGATGTAAATGAGCGGATAAAGGAGGCATCTTGATAATGTACTCTATAACCTGACCTCTATGGGATGCATGACTAGTCCATCTTTGGGTCCTTCAATTGAATATTCTAATGCCATTCAAGAAATTGGTATGCTGCTTGAGCTGATTAAGTGTTCTCATGAGATATTACAAATGTAGCGCGAGATAGGGCGTAGTCTAGTTTTTTATTGATGTATGTAAAGAGCAAGGAGAGTGACAAATGGATACTTACGTACTCTCGTTGAACATCAAGCTAAAACTGAAGGAAGTAATATCCAGTTAACGAAAGGAATATTGATTAGGATACAGACACGAAACTTCATATATTAAGATTGATGTTTCGTCATTTCCTCCTTGAGAGCGTATGTTTCCTTGAAAGAGTAAAGGTTCAGAACAGGATAACATAATTCCGCAGTAAGTCTGAACATGCCACTAAATCTGATAGAGTGAAGGATATCAGGTTTGTCCAAAGTTATTTCCACAAAAAAGTATATGGTAAAATCGACAAAATCAAAACAAATTTTGTCACAGCTAGTCCTTCATCTTGCAGTACCTTTTCATAAATGAAAATATTGAACAGATGTTCATTAACAGTAAAGCGACAGGAGAACGTTGGTGGCAGTTTTGACGAAAATTGTGAACAGAGAGACTTATGAAAACATGTTGTGATAATAGATGATAAGATAAGCCAGATACTGCATACAGATTCATTTCCCGATTACTCCTCTAACTACCAACAAAGATTAATGTAAAATACATTTCCTGGTTGAATTATCTCCGAATTGGAATTTAGTAATTAATAAGTTGCGCAACGCATACGGAGAATACAAAGAAACGGCAGATTCATCCACAACTGACCCTCAGCCTGTTCATACAAGTGTGACACACAGGATGATACATTGATTTCTATGGGATTCTATCACCAAAAACATAAATCCGCAACTTAATCATTTAAGTGGTCTCCTCCATATATGTCTTCTATTTCGGATTGCTTGGCCCAGATAGATCATCAGCCTCAGTACTTTTGAGTATGCCAAGTATTCTAGATATATCTAGCTATTTCAAAAGTTGTTATGAAGTAGTGGCGATAGCCTTAATGATAGAACTTCTTAATGAATGATTGATTCAGTGGTGATAAAACGAAAATGTTGGCTTCTCCTTTCTCATCCGGTCATAAGTTCGTAACCAGCAATGTTGTCGTCATAATTGACACCAACCTCGTCACACTTTCGGATAATTCTAGTATTCTTATCGTCGGTGTTGTTTACGCAATTTGTTCCTTTAACTCAACATGAGATGGAAAACATGTATGCCAAAAGTAAGCAAAAAGGATTCAACACGTGACAATGTATTCTTACTAACGACTGGAAACAATATGCTCAAGATATGCACATAATCTTTTTGAAAAGGCCAAGCTATTATTACTAGCAATTATGCAGGATTTCGCATAGTTGTAGAAAGGGCAGATGTAATTGACCAATTTATAGCTCTAATCGATTCTGTAGCACTGAATATTGAGTTATTTGACCAATGAAGGCTAGTTAGGCTTTCCTGGCTTCTCCGGTTTTTCAGGTTTCTCTGGCTTTTCAGGCTTCTCTGGCTTTTCAGGCTTCTCTGGCTTTTCGGGCTTCTCTGGCTTTGGATTCCTTCTTGTTGGAGTCTTTGTTGGTCTTCTCTTCTTTTTAGTTGGAGCAGAAGTTGGTGCTGAAGTTGGCTCAGGTGTGGGTTCTGGTGTTACCGGAGCTGGAGTTATCGGTGACGGAGTTATAGGGGCGGAAACAACAGGAACAGGAGTTACTGGAGCCGGGGTAGTTGGAGTAACAGGGGAAAGGGGGGCTTGCGCGCTGACAGCGGAAAACAATGAAGTAAGAAAGAGAGATGCAACCTTCATACTATACTATTCGATTTTTAATGACTAAGTGAGATAACTTTTCAAAAGGGTACTGGTTTCACATCCAAGAGTCATTTTGGTCGGGCTTAATCGACATTCGAGCGAAGAGTCATTCAGAGCTCGCAGTCGTGTTATATTCTTCATCGTAATGACTCTTTGTAATTGGGATCGTATGATACCAAATTGCTTGATCTGTCAACTTCGACGAACTCGGAGTTCCCTTCAATTCCAAGTTTTGGGTGCTTGCCAATTCTTTAATTTTCAATTTTAAAGAAGTGCCACATTTCACCGCATCACCTAGATGGTGGATAACTTATTTTATTTACAAAATACACTGTTTTGAATTATATTGGAGAAATTGATCCATAGATCTGCTACAATTTTCTATTATCATTTTTCACGAAAATTCTGCCACTCAAATAACCCGTTTAGCTGTGTTTGTCATTCAAACCAAAATCAATATAATTTTCAATATTTCAATAACATAACATATTCCATTCCAACCATCAAATAATCATTAGCATAAATTGCAATCAGAATATTTTAACCGAAGACACGAATGAATCTTTTCTTTTCGTGAAGACACAAATTCTTCCGCCAAGTTTCTGAAACCTCTGCTCCACCTTTTCATTTCTCTGAGGCGTCCGTGGACTTGCATATTCAAACTGCACATTCATCTTTTGCTGCTTACATAGCTTTATCACCGGCATCGTTAACTCTCAGAAATTTAACATTCTTCATCTCATCATGCCTTCAAAAACCACCTCCAACAATAACCCGAATAATCATCTATCATTAGGGCCCAGGGCACTCTTTGAATTGAACTTATATTCATCTGAAGCCTTTCTCTGCCTGTAAATCTGCCGCCCTTCCCGTCTTTATTTACATTTTTTTAATCTGGCTTTACCAATGAAACACTTCACGGATATCAAACGTTCCAATATCTTCTTAGCTCAATGCCTTTCCAATCAATCTTGCCCTTGCCCTTCCCCTTTCCTTGCCCCAGTGACCCAAGATATTATGTATATCATTGAAATTAATCATAGCCTTCGAGTTTCCCTTCCTAGACTCAACAAGTGTAGCGCTAACATCGAATAATAAAGGGATCATCTTAATCCCAAACGCAAAACCATGACTTGGTGACAAAATCTGTCAATAGGGAGTATCACGGTTCCTTTTATCAGCTTGATTCTCTCACCATAATTGTCTTGATTCAAGTCATTCCCTAAAGCCTTACCGATGATGAATACATCTACCCATAGTCCTTGTACATGTTTTACTTCCTGTAGAATTAATTTCTCACCATTTTTCTGTAGAATCTCATATCTTACCTTTCTGACTTTGTTCGTAATTGTTACATTATTGTTTCCAAGCGTTATCGCGTCGGAAATCAGCGTGTAATGGTATAAGACCCTATTGTCATTGCAATAGTAACAAGAGGCTTCACTGGCACCGATCCTAATATCATAGTCAGAGTCTTTAGTTTTCAAAGTACCACATTTTCTGTACGGGCTTTGTCATCCCCTCTACCAATAGAATTCATTTCACCAAATTTTTCTTTGTCATTTTGAAACTATTAACATTCATGTGACCTAGCTTTCTTCAATAATTGTAAACAAAATCATGTTTATCATCTTTAACTTGCTTCAACTTTGTGATCCAATGCGTCATGGCCAAATTTGCCACAGTTCCTACATCTTCCTTTGCCTTGAGTACTACAATGCGCCTTTTTTCTCTTAGTCATTGTTTTGGTTCTTAGAAACAATTTCAAATCGTAAATTCAAGTCTTCCCCAACTCTTTAAAATCATAAATTCAACTCTTCCTCAAGATCTTCAATAGATAATGAATTCTATCAGTTTCCAATCCGCTTCTCTAGTGACAACATTTGTAGCCCATATTCTCCCTTCAAATCAATCAACACTTGAATCATAAAGTGGTCATCCGTCACACTTAAGTCCATAATTACTAACTCAATTCATAGATCTCCTAAAACATTAATCCATATTTCCTGATCTTCATTCTTGCCTGGCTTGCTCTTGCTAAGCATCCTTTACGTTGTCACCAATGAAGGAGCAGATCCGGGATCATATTTCTTCTTAAACTTTTCCCAAGCCAACGGTGCATTGCCATCTCCTATTTCTACTGCTCACATAAATTAACTGTTTCAATTCAGTGCAGAAGTAATGTTGAGATCAATCGCCCTTATCAACTTATTTCCTCCTTTTGTCTTATCTTCGATTATTTCTAAGCTTCTAGGTATTATCTATTTTTCCCAGCAGAAAAGCATGGAATTCCTTCATGTTTAGCCTTGCCTCAAAACTTTCACTTCCAACTAGTCAATTTTCCTTTCTTCCAGAGAATGAAGATCCCGAATAGCACTAAACGCTCTGATGAGTATATAACTCCTGACGATAAATTTCAAAATACCAGCATATCTTGTTACCGAGAAATCACAGAAAAATTGCAAAAGGTAAAGTATCCTAAACAAAATGATTTTTTAAAAGTGCATTCTTGAATATAGTGTAAGCGCAGAAAAAGAGGTGCAAATGTCAGATAAAGGCAAATAACTTCTGATGAAATCTATTTGAGTTACAAACATAAACAAATTCGTTTCATAATCAAGGAAATCTTGTTATATCCTTTGAGATTATGTCTGAAGAATAGATGTATCATATTGGGGAGTATTCATTTGAAGATATTGAAGTCAGTTTTGTGAACGGTGAAACCATTTGTCTGAAAAAGTATAGTAATACTTAACTAGAGCAGATACATCTGGCCTTCAAAGAGGACATAAATTTAATAAGGGAGCTAAATGAGTATGATCGAGCTTTCAATCAAACTAATCTATGAAAATCACAAGTCAAGGTCTATAAAATATTGTGCATTATATCTCATGGCAGTCAGTATGGTAATCCTATTTGATACCTAAGAAGTGTCAATTAAAAAGTGCAATACGACCAAATCATTATTGATGAGTAAAGAGAAGTGCATAACTAAACCAAGACCAAAAAGAAGCGCATAGTGACCTTGGAAGAAGTACACAGGACTTTGCAGGGAAAATTGCTTGTAGAAAAATCAGAAACACAAAGAATTGATTGCACAGAAGTCACATGTGAAGCTGATTGAAGAATTAGCGACTTATTGCTTCATAGGAAGCCAAGTTGATCTCTGATTACGGATCAAAAATTTACCCGGGGGAATATGTTGATGACCATCTAAGCGAAAGCTTGTCTCACCATAGAAATTGATGAAGCCAACATTGAATTCATTGCGTCGTATCCACAGGTTACGGTTAATTTAAAGGTTGAGAATGAGCTGACCCACTATTTAAGCTGCAAGATTGTCCAGGAAGTCGAGAAAGGATGAAACTGAATCATGCGAAGTCATTTGATTAACCGCTTGAGATTCATCTTTGATGAAGAAGTTCAAGGGATACTAGGTTGTTTTTCCACGCGTGAAACTCCCTGAATTAAGATTGCCGATGAGATCGAAGGAATTTACACAATTATACAATCCATGTTTAGCTCTGCTGTGATAATGCTCCTTTTTTATCAAACTCTCCCGTCCAGAGAGATTGCAAGTATTGTGAGATATTGGACAGAATTTAAGGTCAGCGTAAGGGTGACAAAGTTCATGTTGAAGAGTGCATCGATTTGATTGAAAATTGAGCCACAGGCTGATAAAAAAGAATTCAGATTTTGTTGTAAGCAAAGGTAGTGGTTGGGCCAGAGATATGGAGAATTGAAACAGTGTCACCAACAAGGATTATTGAACAAACTTGTTTGGTGGTGAGAAGAAATGAAGTGTGATGACAAACTGTTGCACTTCACTTTAAAAACATTATATTATATAGGAGTATCTGGAATACTGAAACAAGGTGAATAGGTCTAATGAGTAAGTTTTGTCTAATTTGCTCCTACTCGTGAGAAATCCTCCTGCTCCAACTTTTTGACGTTAATGGAAAAACGGACACCGTTTCAGATAACCAAGTCAAATAACGAAATTCAAGATATGGCTATAGGTCTCGAGGTTTAGAGTGTGAATTTGTAAAGTTATGAGCTATATTTAGTTGTATAACTGTAATTATGAAATAATGTCGGATAACTAAACATGTTTCACTTGATTTGAATGTAATCTGAATGCCTTTTACTTACTATTGCATTCTTTGAATATATGCCTTTGTGAAATGCCTTTCGTTTTCATACCACGTATGAAGTGAGGAAAAAGCAGAGTGTGAGGTGTATTCATAAAATCATTGGATGTCCTAATACGTAAATTATGGGACGTTTCTGATAAAGATATAAGAATTCCCCTTCTAACATGTAATCTTGCTATGATTGGATGCAAATATCAGTGCTTGTCTTGCATTGGACTCTTAACACTGGTGAAATCCTTACGCAAGACTTATGTGCGCATTCCACTTTTGGATTGGTTTCACATTATTACAGTACCGCATACTAGCAGAATTTATCCCATGCCATTTCACACCTCCAACTTTCCAACGAATCAATTTGCGTTTTTGTTTCTGCTTGGATGTCTTCTCGAATCTCTCCTCATGACGACATTACGCTTCCAATTCCAATTTCACTGACAATCTATAATCGTCTACCCTTCAATCTCGTTCCAACTAATTTGGAAGGCATTGCACCCTCCAACAACAAAAAATGGTTTCGTCCAGATTATTCAGTTAACCTTCTTTTCACATTACGACTGGAAGTCATAGTGAAGGACGATAAGGAAAAGCAAGAACGGATAATCTTCTCTTCGACAATTGAGAAATCTAATGTTCATACTATATGGGATCATATGGATGAACTTGTTCCGTTCCATGCAGAGGACTGGGAACAGATGGCTGGATCGACCGAAGCTCGTATCATTTACGTTGATTCCAATCAATTGGATTCAATTTTAGTTGATTCGATTCCACTCCATCCTCAAAGTCTTTGTAAGCTATTCAGAGGTCCAAAAATTGAATCATTTTATATGAAATCAAAGTCAGGCATACCATCATCACTTCCGCCGAATGCAATACTTATCACCTATTCAGATGGAGTGATACGCGTGGAATCGTCGTTGTATGAACTGCTTTCACAAAATGGCATCCTTCCTCAAAATATTTCATGGGACCAAAGCTTAAATCATCATCAGCATCAATATCGTGATTTTGGCAATGATGATGACGACGCCGATAATCAGGGAAACTTGCAAAGGTTTGATGATAACGTTTTTGATATGCTGTTGAGCCAACCGGTAGCCGACAACAACAAAAGTGATGATAGTAACTATACCTACAAACCAGAATCGCTCACCTCAATGTCATTGTTGGAAATGGATGATGAATCTCTCGCAACTCCAATCGAGAACTCCGATAGTCACAACACTGTCGCCATAATGTCCACAGAAAATGAATTTAATGTTGAACAATTGCGGGAAGAACATGATTCTCTTTTAAATATGATTCGCACAGAAGAGCTTCTATGGAAATCAGAATTTGAAGGATTGATATGTCAACGAACGCACCTACAAGCAACGATCAAGGAAGTAAAGCACCTAGAGGAGGAGATTCAGAGTATTCGAGAATTTACTCAAACTGTTTCGTGAGTAATCGCTGTTATGTTGTTGCCCCAGATTTTAACGAGTGCAAGGCCTTGTTTCTGTATTCTTGTGTCTCTGCCTTTCGATGTTCGCACATTTTCTCTCTCACAGCTATCAACAATATTCTTCTCTAGATCTAACGACCAAAACGTAGTGGTGGCGATTGATCTATGTCAGAGACAGCTTGTTAAGGAGCTCTACCAAATTTATCCGATTGTTTCCAAAAATCAAGATCGATTTTGGATAGCTAATGCAGAATTACCCCTTGATTTGTTTCGGGGTCTGGTCCATGAAGATGAAATTTCGGCGGCACTTGGTTATATTGCACACTCACTAAGCTTATTGAGTAAGTACCTTCATGTAGTACTCCGGCACCGGATTATTTGCAACTCTTCACGATCTGGGATCCGAGATGCCGACGGGTCTCTCCTCCCTCTCTTCCTTTCGCGTTCCTCTGAACGAAGTCAAATTGAACGAGGTATGGTCCTGCTGCATCGGAATATCAGTTGCCTAGCGCAATCCCGGGGGATCGTGCTATCTGAGTCACACATTTTGGAAAAACTGAATCAAGTGTATGAGATTGTACTAGCAAAATAAAGTGAAGGGCAGAAAGAAAAGAGTAAATCATCATGGTCGGGGTACCAAGAAGCAAAATAAGAAAAGACGCGAAAGCACTATGTTCAGCAACAAGCCAAAAATCGAAGTTTGGAGGTAATCCATCGAAAGTCACGAGACTACTTTCTAAAACCTTCACCCCACATGTGTGACAAGCGATGTGAATTATACAAAATTATACCTCCATAGATTGAGATGTCTTGCAGAATGTGTTCCCGCAATAGAAAAGCTTAGATTTATCATGCCTTGAGACTTTGTGACTTTGAAAGCATGGATATTCAATTTTGGCATGATTGAAAAATTCAAATTTCATACCACCGCAATTTCCAATACACGTTGGATGTCAAAGGCGCATTTTAGCAAGTACTACGTGTTAGTGGTGAGGATTTTAATGTCTCTCAAGGATTGCTCATGCTCAGATGATTTATTTACTGTTCAACAGCATGCTTTTTAAGGTTTGATATCGAACTGGCTCCACATTCGTTTCTTTCCCCTGCTACTTTTTTCAAAGAAATGTCAAACCAATCCTCTTTTTCGGATTTGATTAAAATAGTCAAGAAATAATACGTTCCTCAAATGGAATATCTTTGTTCGTAATGTCATCAGTTTCTTATTTGTTGCGGTATACAGTATTGTTCATTGATGTTGGTTTTTTACTAGAATCCGCTTGATTGAGATCTGTTTTACCGCAACCATCTGAATGAAACTTTGAGATTATACATAATGAAATGATCTTGAAACCCTCTACATGTTCTGTGGTGATTGTAACCAACATTATGATAAAGATGGGAAAAGGAACGACGTACTGATTGATACTGATTGTAAATAATTATTCCCTGATTATATAATTTCGTTCATATCTTCTATGATTCTACCTAGACTGCCATTTTCATGTGGATAGGTCCATGAGGTCTGTATCCGCATAATTCAAAATCTTCCAAAGCAAAATCATCAATGTTTTCTCGTTCCACGTTTATTTTGAGCTTGGGGAATTCACGAGGTGCTCGTTTCATTTGCTCTTGGAGCGCTTCGACATGATTTAGGTACACATGGGCATCCCCAAGGGTATGGATGAAATCTCCTGGTTTGAGACCACACACTTGTGCCATGATGTGGGTTAGGAGTGCATACGACGCAATATTGAAAGGAACTCCCAGTCCCATATCAGCACTCCGCTGGTACATTTGACAGGAAAGCTCTCCGTTGGCAACGTAGAATTGGCAAAACATATGACAAGGAGGTAATGCCATTTGATCCAAATCCGCTGGATTCCAAGCAGACATGATGATTCGCCGATCGTCTGGAGTATTCTTGATTTTCCACAGGCAGTCTGCCAATTGATCGACGCCTTGATTGGTATAATCTGTGTTCATGTCCACGTATCGCGCACCAAAGTGTCTCCATTGGAATCCATAGACGGGTCCCAAATCTCCGACTTCTCGATGGGTCAAACCTCGTTGGTCTAGAAATTCCCTAGATCCATTGCCATCCCAAATATGTATTCCTTTCTCCGTCAACTCATTTCCGTTGGTGCTGCCGCGAAGGAACCACAAAAGCTCTTCGACGACTCCACGCCAAAAGGTACGTTTGGTAGTCAATAGAGGCATTGTACCATCTCGCAAGGAAAAACGCATTTGTGTTCCAAAACGCGACACGGTACCTGTACCTGTACGATCACCTCGTTGAATCTGAATGTATTGGGATAGAGAGAACATGTTTAAGCCATGATGTAAAGAAGTCGAAACAGCAGTAGGATTAGGGAGAGGAGGGATTCATGAGGAAACGCTCAAAAGAAAATGGGAAATGAATCCAAACTAACGTACACCATTTTCAATAATGTCTCGACACAAATTTAAGTATTGCATTTCCTCTGGATTCATTTCTGGACCTTGAGGTATACGCGAGTATTGCAAGAATCGGTAAGTAAGTCCAGATTTGGGATCTTGATTGCACTTTTCCTGGTTACTCTCGTTGTCAACGTTTTTGTTGTACGGATTACATATCCAATCAGATTTCGGCATGTCCGGAAAGAATGCGTCAAATTTTTGCTCCTTTGGTACATTAGACACCTCCGTGTAAATAACAGTTTTCACGAGGCCACTGACTATTGCTTCTCGATAGACATGCTCACCACCAATGACAAATACTTGATCGCATGGCGGTTCAAGTTTCTGAACAAGATCCATAGCATCTGGAAACGATTTTGCCACACTGACATGGCTTTTTTCATTTGTATAGTGACTGTGATCTGTAGTCGTACTCAAAATAATGTTGTGTCGTCCCTCGAGAGGTCGAAAAGACTTTGGTATTGATTCCCAGGTTTTGCGACCCATGATGACCACATTCTTGCGACCAGGAGCAGCTTCTTTGGTAACACGCTTAAAATGTTCCATATCCGCAGGTAACTTCCATGGCTATTTTCAGCATCCATCAATTGCAAAAACGTTTGTAAAGTGTCAGAAAAGGATGAAAAATAACATCACCAAACGAGATTTGGATGGATATCATTTTCCAATCCAAAAATACAGAGAATGATGTCAAAAAAAAAAGATATTTTTGATGTTGATACGCACCAGTTGTCCCTGATAACCAATCCCACGAGTTTCAGCAGTTGCCGCAACAACTGCTGCAATTTCTTTCATTGGAATCTTGATGTTGAAAAGAAGAAGCGAACTTGATGCCGGGAAAGGACACCAAAATGTAACTGCGACTGTGTTCCTTCTATTCCAGCCAACAATCGGCGCGCCAAAATAAGATTTAAAATTTACTGTCTGTATCCATACTGACCTACAGCTTCACTTGTCGTTGGCAAATATGGTGCAAGTACAAAAGAGACTCACTGAGAATTCGCAATACAATTGTTCTGTTTCCCCCTCAAAGGAATTCATTGACATAGCCAGGATTCTCAAATGACTCCAACGACTTTATACCCACGCTCCAAAGCACCATCAATTATGGTAAACATCAGAACTTAATCCTGAAGCAGAATTCAGTATCCATACTCTAGATCAAAAATCTCTTCCCTTTGAAGAATATCAAAAATTGCTATTCCGATTCATAAGCTGGGCAAAGGAATTCAAATATAATTGCAAAGCGAAAAATCCTATGGAAGTTTGTGAAGACAGTTAATGTATGTGCCGCATTCCTTAGACTTTAGAGTTGAGGGAATGATATTCCTAAAAAGGAACAATTCAAATTAGGAAGGTAATGGGTTTTGACTGAAACCTGGTTGTAGAAAAAATATCATAAAGAATGGGGATGGAGTGGGTTATTAGATAAGGAAAATATCAATCACAGAAGTGTAGATAAGTCTAGAAAAGTCCCTAATTAGTGGTGATGTTCGTACCAGAAGCTTCTTGACACCAGCCTGTAGGAAATTGCAGAGTTTATGTATGATATTATGGTAGTTAGCATGAACATTATTTTGCTAAGAAGCAATATTTTCTTTCCTCAGGTCTCACTGTATATGCTTCAAGGTGAGTGTGATTTGTCTTACAATTAGTTAGTTTGAAAAGCATTAAAGTTGCTAAATTTTTCAAAAAATATTTTTGCGAAATAAGGTTAGCGTTTCATAGCCAAGTGGTCGTGTTGAAAGATATCAATTGATAATCTCTTGCAAGCGTCATGAAAAGAAGGAATCGCGTTGAATCATATTCTATCTGTCTACATTCAAACATCTTGACGAAACCTAATACATATTGTTATGCTCGACTCATGCCTAGAATATGGCTTATAATTTCACTTTTTTCTCGATGTGCAGCCACGATGACACCTCACCCAGAACAGTCGGCAGCGACAATTGCTGGCTCTAGTAAATCGTTAAGAACAGGAAAGCGAATAGAGGAATTTACTACTCG
>CAAAJI010000009.1:188364-211399 GCA_900642245.1 Fragilaria radians | reverse complement strand
GGAAATATCCAGAGAAATCGACTTTAGTGTAAATCCATCTGATTTGTTAGATGAAAACGGACCGCATCGAGTAGATTCCATGAGTCTAGAAGGGTCTTTATCCCCTCAGCATGCGATGCTAAATCCTAATGGAAACATAAACTTGGATTTGAATGAAAGCCAAGATGATTTATCATCTGATTCTGATGAATTAACAGGAGCATCATCACAGCCTATGAAGACACTTCAAAAGCTTCAAAAGATGCTGGATAAAACTGATTACATGACTACCACAAAGACAGCATCTGCGTCTCAAAGTTCAAAAAGGATATCCAAGCCTTCAACGAATCGAGGAGGGTCAAATACTCCGCTTGATGACTTTATATCGGTATCCTCAGGACCCAATGATATTGACCTTATCCCTTCACCGAATGATTTGAAACAAAGTTTACAATCAGATAGCTCATTGCCGCCAGATCTACCACCTCTTTATCTATACGGTGAAAATGAAGAAAAGATAAAAGAGGATCAAAATTTGCATGATGAACGACCAGAGCAGCAAAATGTTCCTCCATTATTTTCGAATCTGCCTCATGAAATTCCAGAGGCAACTACCCCTCCTCTGTGGAACCCGTCCATTACGCAGCAGACGCATTATCCACAGAACTATCCATATTCGCAGCAGTATCAGCCGAATGGATTATCAGCTTTGAGTAACAGAGGCTTATTGACTGAGAATCAACACCAGTCATTTACGCCGCCATATCATCCAGCTGCAACAATCACCAATAGTTCATCTATTCCCTCCCAAAGTCAAAGGCATACAGCCTTTCCACAGCAAGGACAGCAGACTGATAGTCTTGTGAGTCCTCTTTGGACGAGTAAGGATCGGAATAAGTACAAAAAAATGCAACAAATGCAGAGGCGTGCAGATGAAGAACGACGTCGATTGGAACAACAGTTACTTCATCAAATGCCGGGATCCACTTCTGACGACGACGGCGGTATGTCTGATACAGATAGCGGTCCTGTCGGTTATACGCTGCCAAACCTACCTGTTTACCTC
Source organism: Fragilaria radians (assembly GCA_900642245.1). NCBI lineage: Eukaryota > Bacillariophyta > Fragilariophyceae > Fragilariales > Fragilariaceae > Fragilaria > Fragilaria radians. Next base: position 210,354 of record CAAAJI010000009.1, on the reverse strand, counting down.
AGCGACGCTGAAGGCGAAAGCTCGGATGGAGGAGAATCGTTGTCGTCACAGTCATCTATGGCATCAACGAATATTGCCAATAATTATCCGCAGAATGTACCGATATCTCCACCTGTTCCCCCCTTGATTAGATCAGACATGTACCACCCGTCACATATGCAGCAACAGTCACAGCAACTAAGTTACAATCAACAAGTACCGTATCACCATGGCATTCCCTTTCATCCACCTAATGTGTTTTTGCCACAGCATCAACAACAACAGCAATATCCTTATATTAATAACGGCGCAGGCTACCCACAATTTGTGCAGCAGTATGAGTTTCAGCAGTACCAGAGTTCAAAAGATCAACAAAAACATCATTATATGAATCCATGGCATCCACTCCAACCATATGCACAGGCAAGCTATCAGCAACAACAAGGATACTCAATTCAGCATGGAAATCATCCACAACAGCCACTATCAGCACACTCTTCAATGGGAATTAGATCCTGGAATCAACCCCAACAAGCGATGCAATCGTTTCCACAAAGCGCTTTTTCCATCCGAAATAATGTACCTAAAACACCTATGGACCTTCAAACATTGCCAGTAACTGAAATTGTAAGTCAATTTTACTTGTCTCTTTAATTCTCACCCGCAACATGCTAATTCATTGCAGCCAACATCTTTGGCGGAAGCGACTTCGCGGCTCAATTTTGATTCAATTCAAAAGCTTTCTCTCGTTTTTGTTAGCATCGCCTCCCTTTCTTACTGTGCTGTTTCTCCGCGTAATTTGGAACCTTTGTCGGAATACAATCGTATTTTTTATGAGAATCTTCGGCTTGTTACTCTCTGTATGATTGTACCACTGACCAATCTGCTGCTTGTCTGTGATGCTCGTGAGAATGATATAAACTCTTTGGTATGTGGGAATGCCGAAACTACATTACATATGCAGCATCATGCCTATATTTTCTAATATCCAGCTATCTAATTTCCTCAGGTAACTTCGTTTTATACATCTTTTACTGCAGGCTACGTTCTCGCCTTCATTCTGGAAATCATTATGACCACGATCGTTCGTCTTGGTGTTTTCATCATTTGGGAGCCCAATATTTTTAAACTTACCCCAAAGGTGCCTACTCCAATATTACCATGGGTTCTGAGGGAGAATAAGTATCGTCCAAAAAGAATAACTCTTTTTGCTGCCGATTTTTTATCGAGTTGCGTTGCAAGTCCCATAATTGAAGAATTTGTCAAGTTAAAAATTTTGCAATTAAGTGTTAGGTTGCCGCGTAACTTTCAATGGTACACGAAAACCTTAGCTAGCAACAAGAACAAGAAAAAAGGGAAACGAAGGATAGTAGAAGCTGCTCCCAAAAGCCCTGGAGGGCATGACGTTACAAACATTAACTCTTACGTAACTCACATGCTTGCCGTTAGTATTGGGATGAAGCTCTGTGACAACTCACGACGAATCTTAATGTACACCAAACCTGGAAACGCAAATAAATCATTCTATGCTCTTTTACGTGGACTTTTTCCAATTCAAGAACTCTGTGGAACAATGACAGCGCTGGCATTGGCAAAGCGTGATGTCTTGGGAGTTAAGATGGCAAAGTGGCAGATGCTTGCACCTGCAGTAGTCATCCATGGAATGGCTAATTTGAGAGGAATGAAACCACTCTTTAAGTGGAATTCGTCCACACCCTGGTCGGAGATGCAACTATCACCTTGGAATGTTGCAGACAACTCAACGTTGCCACAGCTTATCAATAAGGGATTTGCAAAGCTCATGTGGCTCGTACTCCTCGGAAGAGTTTTGGGATATTGCATAAAGAATTTCTATCTCATTAGTCGACAGGCCAGGAAACGAACGACAACTTACGCAGGCAAGCAAGCGGCATTCTCCGCAGAATTAGCAGCTGCCGAAATGTTGAAAAAGACCAAAGACTAGACATGCTTATCTATCGGAACAACGGATAGTGAACCAATATTTGTATTGGTGTTGTAATTTAGCCATACAAATTCAGGTTTCAAAAGTATAAGTGATATTTTCTATGTTTTCAATTCAAGGGAAATAGCCTAATTTCTGCCATGATCGCAGTGCATGAAGAGTGCATTAGGAACAAGCAAAAGAGAAGCGTAGACATTACTACAAGACATCAAGCCTAAAGATTCCTAAGAAAAAGGCAGAACTTCACGTTTGCGTTAAGAAATTTAAGGAATTATACATGTGAGTTGCTAGTAATTTGTGCAACTATCCTTCAATTGAATACAGAACCTATGCAAATATATCAGTGTATGTCCTTCAAAACGGTACCACTTAAAGAAAAAAAACAAGGATCTTTATCAATCAAAAATCCTCCACACCTTTTTTGGAGAGATAGGAAGCTGAAATATGAAACCCAAATTAGCGACAGATGAAAACAATCATAAAATGCAACAACAATACATAGACTTCGAAAAATTATCAGACCTGCATTTGCTAAAAAAATCACTTAGATCTGCAAACCTGCCTTGAATTGATTCTAAAAAGTTCCACTCATTTCTGATTTTGCAAGCATATTTTGGCTGTTACTGACTGATTTTTTGAGCAACCTTTTGGATCTTTCATACATTTCTCATCTATTCATTTCTGTAGAAACACTTTGCTCATTTCAACACATCTCCCATCCCATTGTGCTCAACCAGCAAAATCCATATGAATGTTTCTGTAATAACTCTATGCTAAAAAATTAATGGCAGGCATCACCTCTTATCTTGTTTGGTGAAGCAGTAGTGCAAAAGGGGGATAAGGTGAGCTGTATGTGCCTTGGATGCTGCTGTTTCCTCCCTTCAGAATCAATGACATTCTTGGCACCTAGACTCAACTGAGAACAACGGATCTTTTTGAATTTGTTTACAGTATGCATCTTCCGTTTTCTTTCAAGCATCATTCAAACGGGAGATGTCTTTAGACTCTTAAGCATTAAATTTTCTTTTGGATTTTCACACCATTGGAATTTCATTCCTATTAAGCATGATAAAGAACAATGGACTAAGACTAAAATGTTGAAAGCAAGAATTTACATGGTCAATGTTATGATCTGTAAGCAATATTTTCGAATATTCTGACCATACTCAAAATGATATAACATTTAGTCCAAACAAGGATGTTTACACCATTTTAAAGAGCAACATTTTTCCTTTTAAAATAATCTAGAATTTTGACATCACTTTATTTATCAATTTTGAATGTTAAAAAGTCATACTGCTTGCTATCCCCTAGAAATTCTCTTTCATGATTGAATTTGGACAAACATTGAAGTAGGTAACTTACAGTTGAGCAACCATCCTTACAAAGCATCCTACAATTCTAATATATTTTTAAACATTAAGTACAAAGCAAACTCCACTACGGGATAATGTTGGATATTATTTCAATGATGTTAGTCAAGGAGTTTGCACCTGAGAAAAAAAATAGGGCTTCAAAAAGTGTAATGTACATCCGTCACGCACATTAGAGGTTGAATTGTTCAGAAGGCTACATGCCATGAGGAAATTGAATTAAAATCAATAAAGGGTGACAAGTCAGTGCTGCCCAAGAATAAATCACATCTCAAGGCATTTTTACTGGTGATAAAACGTTGGGGCTTTCAGGGAAACACATTTCTAGGAACACTTCGAAGCTAAACAATTTCCGGATCACTCAATGCTTTGACATCTATCAGAATGCAGTAGTTTGAATGCATACTCATTCCTAGCTTGCAATTTTTCTAGAACTATGCCGCTGGAATTCAATGGACTTCTTTTGTGATGTCATCTAGAGTTATCAATTCTCACCCTGAAGAGTTTACTTACACACATTAATCTTCGAGTGAAAAGCATACAACTTCAAAGCAAAGCATAGCACCTCTACATCAAGGTGGCTATGCTGATCGTTTATCATACTCGTTCGGATCCTAGAGACAGACTAAGGAAATTAGTTTTTTACAATCACAATATCTGAATTAATAAATATCTAATTCCAGACATAAGTACGATGAAATAAGTCCTTTAAATCGACTTAAACTTGGAAGCTTAAACCTTCCTTTCGAAGATTTTAGAAACGAATGAGGGCCGCAAATCGTCTTACACAAACAAGAAAACTTCATGAAATGAAAGTGTCGAACAATATTGCTTCATTTTCACAATTAATAGAACTTCGTGGCTTTCTTCCGTAAAACAGAGACTGCAGCAAGACGGAAAAAGGAAAAAAGGCTCAAAAGGACTACCCAATACATCCAAGTAAGATCGCGATTTGCATCAATAGTGCTAAGAAGCCTTGCACAGTTAGCATCCGCTTCTGGATTTCCACAGTTTTCGTGGAATTCTGCCAAAAGCGCTAGCCGTACAGCATAAGTCAAAGTGCATGTGTATTGTGCCCAACGCAACCACACAGGAATGAGATTTGGAGTTACAAAGAACCCAGCGAAAAGCATCTGTGGCACAAACAAGATTGGGAGCATCTCTTGAGCCAGTTTTGGATCTTCTACAGAACACCCCAAAAGAACAGCAAGAGCTGTACTCGACATTGCCAATGAGTAAACAATTACAAGAAAGATACCAAAGTTCGCCTGAAATCCTATCATGAAGTATACGATAACAACCTTTCATGAATACAGAAATGTCAGTGCAGCAACATCAAGCTTCACTCAACATGAATAGTTCCAACTTACCTGTACTGCTATCTGCAACAGAGTAATGAAAGCCTCCATGGTAAATCGCGAAAAAAAGTAGGAAATGACACTGTAATGGTTTGTGGAGTACTCTCGGAGGAAAACAGGGCGTTCCTCAGGGAATGCCAAAAGGGCTGGTTGAGCTGTCCCGAACATACTCATGAGCATGGCCATAATCAGAGCACCAAAGTGACTCTGTAGATTCTGTTGATTGGCAGAGTCTGACTTTCCTACATTCAGAAAAATAATTCCAATCAAAACAGAGAGGAAGATAGTCAACCCAAATCTTGCACCAACAGCTGCAACATCACGACGTAAATTTGACATCTCTCGACCAAAAAGCAGTCTAATTTCGGTAGGCATACCAACAGGACGATTATCTTCAACACCAACTTTCGATCGTCGGGTAAGAGTAATTCCAAGAGCGTCTTTTCCTTCTTCAGAAGTAAAGGCACCACCAATACTACGTTTGTCTTCTGGAAAAAATCCAGAAGACTTTAGCTGATCGAGGGTAGTAGACTGAGCCACATTCATGATCCAATCGGCAGGCTGATGATGAGTAGTTTTGCATTGTTAGTTGAGAATCTGTTATCAATGAGCTGATGTTAAGGAAGCACTTACATTGTAGTTCGGAGGATTTGGGTAGTTGCGAGCTGCAAAATACGAAGGAACAGCGGTCACAGGGCCTTGATACATGACCATACCTTTATTCATTAGAATCAAGTGATCAAAGGAATTGAAGATTTCCGATGAAGGTTGATGAATAGTGAACAGAACACTTGAGCCTGCATTTGCAACTTTCTTCAACACCTGACACAACTGCACTGCAGAATAGGAATCCAATCCAGAAGTTGGTTCATCCAAGAATACCAATGCTGGTTTGGTAACGAGCTCAACACCTACGCTTGTGCGCTTACGCTGCCCTCCAGAAATGCCTTTAATCAAAGCGCCACCAACAATCGTATCAGCGCAGTCTTCCAAACCTAATTCTGATATCATGCGATTAGTGAGCTTTTCTAATTGAGAATCAGTCATGTATCTTGGAAGACGAAGTTTGGCAGAAAAACGAATTGCCTCTCGTGGTGTCGATGTGACTTGTAATGAATCGTCTTGAGCAACAAAGGCGATTTGTTGTCTGACGTAAACATTTGTAGGATCCACATTGTAATTATTGAGACGAATATCAGCATTGATAGTGATTTTTCCCCTCGTGGCTGCCCTTCCAGCAAGAATGTTGAGCAAAGAAGTTTTTCCAGCTCCACTGTTGGTCGTTGTAGTCAAAAATAGAGTTGGATGGTTCAATGTTTAGAATGTTCAAATTAAATGTTTAGAGACTTCTTAGACAAATTTAATCTTACCTTGGTCCCATGACAGCAGTTGTTTGCTTCGCTGGAACTTCCCCCCAAACTTTATCGAGAAGTAAGCGTTCTGCATCACCGTTTACGCCAGCCTTTATGAATAAAGATTTAAAAAATCATGAGATTTATTCATATATGTCAAAAAGATGAGCAACATATCAAATACATACCAATTTCATGTTGACGTTCTGCCATGTGAGAGTTTTTCCATCACGTGGTGCAAAGGGATCATCTCTTGAATCTAGAAAGCTAATTCGGTTATCCTCTAGTTTACTGAAATTCTTGGCCCGAAGCAATCCATCGGTTGTCACTAAAGATTCAACATCCACTTGTTCTACAGTTTCAACCTGTTGTCCAGGTGATGGTCTTGCCGTAGATGTAATTTGGTATTGACCGGATAAGAACTCAGTCAATGAAGGGCCTTCGTAAGTTTCGCTCTCCCGTCGTGTCATTATCAAATGAAAACTATGACAACACTGTAAGCTTACGAGATTTGATTTGTTGACCTTTGTACTAGTACACTGCTGAAATTTACGTGAAAAGTCAATTTATTTTGGAATTCTCAAGAACATCTCGACAAAAGCTATTCAACCATAGTACCACAGAAATGACCACGTCAATGATGAATCTTTCATCGTTCGAATTACGTACTATTGTTGTCATAAAAAGGAATCCGTAAAGGTAAATACAGTAATCACTAGTGTACAGTTCATGTTTCTCCTACCGAAATCCTACATATGCAAATAATAATTTCCCCGATATCTTCAAGTGGAATATACATCAAAAAGGTAACACATAAAACCGAAGGAGCAATTTTTCTGGGATACGAAGTTAACGGAGGGCAGCACCGATTTCAAAATTTTACATGGTGTTGAAAATTTCGTCTCTGCTCGCCGAATTGAAGAGGTAAGAAAAGACGAAAAGGATAAGGCTTCGTGATCCAATATTGTTCAGAACGATCAAATTCAACCTTTTCAAATTTGGCATGATATCGGACATACACAACTTTCTAGAAGATACAATACTTCACATCTCCATTTTGCTTTATATAGCTGACAAAGTGATGCACAAATTTAGCTTTGAAACTTCTAAAGAAAAGAGAAAGTCTTAAAAGGATAAGCTGGGGAAGGAATTGAAGCAAAGGCATCAAAATTAGATGGGTGTTAGTTGATATGAAGCAAGTGAACACAATTCCAATAATCTTTATGTAAGTAAGTAGTAGCAGTTCATGTTCTCAATTGAATTAGAAATCAAATAGTAAATGCATTCTTGAATTCAGAGGAGAAGTCAGATAGGCACCAATAAGTTATTCACTTCCATAACTTTTGTTCATTTAGAAGTTGGTGCTTACCCCAGATTTTAGGAATGTTTCTTTCATTTTCGGGTTATAAGTATGAAACGATATAATACTTAATACTTTGTTAGAATTTTATTCATTGAAATCAAATATGTTTTTCATAAATAGATTGCATGATAGAAAATGTTTTACTAATGATATGACTTCAAAGCTTTGGTATTTGATTTGCTACATATCATTAACAACTTTTCTGTAGGCAGTAATGAATCTTTGGTTTTAGGGTATTAATTTTCAGCAATAAGCTGAAATGTTGTTCATGAAATCAGTCATTTTGTCAGGTCTTGCACGTTTGCAAAAAAACGTAACTTTGCGGCAACGTAATTAACTTTTCTTACTTAGTTGTATGATAATTATTTCGGATCATTTTGATTATTCTCAAAATACAGATTGGCAGTTAATTTCGTTGCGAGACCATCATCTCATCATGTATCTAATTTATCATACCTTTCATGAACGTTTGCAGGGTGATTACCTTATGGGCTATTCAAGATTCTGACCTAAATAGTCATGAGTTTGTTCCCTAGTGATTGTGATTAGCATTCTTGTCAAAACGTGATTTTGGTGACCATCGCTGCACCCACATGGGAGATCCTTTAGATCTTCCGTAAGTGTTAGAATACTTCTTCACACTATATTATAATTATTTAACTTAAGACTCTTGCTAATTCAATTGATTTTTTTAATATCACTAAGACCTTAAACCTTGATCCATCTTTAAAATATTGGTGATACTCTCCACTACCCTTCCTAACTTTCCCATGAGATTTCTTGCTTCTTTACTAAATAAATACTTCTGCATCATTTTCAATCGAATTCACAAACACAATTTTGAAGAACCGCTCCTAAACATGTTCACAAACGAAATGGTAACGGCTATTGATGCGTCAAGTACGCACACCCAAGCATGAATTCTTTGCTATAGATAATACTCCGACATTATCATATCTTACAATGATTGGAATTTCGAGCTGCATGCCATATAATTCAACAAATAATAACTTCTTTGACAGCTTTGGAAATTGCCACGTATTTGGCTTCTCTGCTCGAAAGTGCAACGCCTTTTTGAGATTTAGACCTCCAACAAATTGACAGCACAAATAGGTGGAGTATGAATTCAGTTACACCGATTCTAGTTTCAGCGTAACTGAACCAATCACTGTCTTGTAAAGACACCAAATCCCATGTCTTTGATTCATCCTTTGGTTACATCTTTACGCAATATATTTTGGTACTCAAAATAAATTTAACCACGCTTGATGCTCTTTGTATACTTTGGTGCTTGCTCCATCCATTCACTTGGAGAATGCACGCACAACATTTGCTAAATCCAGCCTTGAATGTTTCATCAATCCAATAGCATTCCCACACCTGACCTACACCTTGCTCTGTTTTCATCAACCCCTTCAATGTTGTCACTTGACCTCACAATCTTAGAACCCCTGGTACTAGGTGTCCCATAATCTCTCAAACTGATAGCTCCTTTTTCCAAAATTATCTTCCAAATTTGAGGTTCCATCACAAAATTGCTTTGTTTTCATAATCCACATAAATCCTGCATCTCATAATCCATAAAACTGTGTTTTACCTTTAAGCCAAAATCAAATCTTTTCAAATTGTTGCTTACACCGTCAATCTGTAACAATCACCAAGCATTCGTCCGAATAAGTTGGATGTAATAAACTCAATGATCAGAATACTTACTCCAAAGACAGGAATCTACGGAACTCCTATTAAAACCACATTCTTTCAATGCAGACACAAGATTCTTAAATAGCTCTCTTGCGCTTTGAACAAGTCATCCTCAGATCATTAATCACGGACGCAAAACTCTACTGAAAATCGACTCCAGGTACTTAAACCCCATGCCACCTACTGGGCGCGGAAAATTCAGTTGCGTGTCATTTTAAAACCCACTTTTTATAGATGTACTATTGTTGGGTAAATCCAACTTTTTCACCAGCTCACAAACTCTTTTATCCTGCATTTCTTGGAGTTTTTTCAAGGCAGCATCTCTCCATTTTCTTCGCTGTTCTAGATTAGAATTTGCAAATGCTTCTTCATCACTTTTTCTTTCTTCAAACAAATCAAGCAAACTTAATGCAATTCCAACATTTTCAACCATCAAGTCCCTTCCAGATCTTTCGTGTAAATAAATCTCGACAGATCTTGATCGTTGGCATGACTGGAAGTAAACCCAACAAATACACCTCTGTCGCTCAACTTTGACTAGATCTTCCCCTTTGTTGTGACAGCACACATCTCACCAACCCTTTTTAGTTCCTTTAACAATTCAACTGTCATTAAACATCAAATTCAATAGCGAATTTTTGTTTCTTTGCTGACAATTATGTTTTTAGAGTAGGTTGCTGTAGATGCACATTCAGCGCGTGTCAATCTTCTTCCTTATCAAAATAATGGCAGGATACTCAGCTGTCACCGATCGATTTATCATAGTGGAAATCATGATTTTTTAAGGAAGATAGAACAACATACTCCACCTCACCTGCCATGCCATTCCTCATAGATTTGCCTTGTCCTTGATCTTGGTATTTTCTCAGCTATGTATAGCAATTTGCGTTCACATGTCCCGATTTCTTACAAAATTCGAAAATATCATCACTTTTGTCTTCGGCACTTCTCTTTGAAGTGTGTCGCTTTTCTTCTCCTGATTCATTCTTCTTGAACGAAAGTCCTCAAATCTCAAATTTAATTCCTCCTTGAGCTCTGCAGTAAACAATTGGTTTTCCTAGTTTCCAATGGGCTTCTCCAAAAGTAAAGTTTCAAGCTTATAGTCACCAATTAAACGGTTCGAAACTTGAATCATTCATTGATCATCTGTCATGCTTGAACCATTGACTTCCAACCTAGCTTATGGTGATCCAAATTTCCGGGTCTTCATCCTATCGTGTAAACATGTTAGAATACCTCTTCACACTAAATTGAAATTACTGAAATAAATTTGCCAAAGACTATCACTATTTTATATTGATTCTTTTCGAGGTTCTCACATTGCCAAATAGATACCTCTAAAGCCTAAAACCTTAATCCAACTTTAAAATATTGGTGATACTGTTCAATACATTCGCCACGTACTTGTGCACATGGATCCAAAAAATATTGTGCCAATTACTGGTCGGAGGTTTTAGTGTAAATTGCTTCATTATCAGTTCCACTGTTTGCTTCATCCAGAGTAGTTATGCTGCTTCCCAAGTCCTGTAAAGAGCTTTCCTAAGCTTGACATAAAAAAGTGTTGCCATTTGCTTCTTCTTCGTAATAATAGCTCTAAATAATAGTTCAATAGGTGAACCGTCCACTTTGAGGTGAGCTAGTTTGTCATTAAAGTATATTTCAATTCTCTACTGCATCAATGGCCCTAGTTAACATTACTGGCAAGGTAGTTGAACTCACTTGGACGATTTTCTCTCATCCTCACATCCACGAACTTTGAACTTTCCAATTATAACGCTGCATGCTTGCATTCGTGATATTGCCAATCTGAGGCAAGGCATGTCATTGTTTTGATGTATCTGGCAGTGCCTGTGCCCCGGGATCAACTTAATCTTCTTTTCTTTTGTTTAGGCTTTATTGTGCCATTCTGACTTGATGAATCATTGCATAATGATAAGAAGAGTCTCTGAATTAGATAGGACTAAGGTATAAGATAGTGGTATGATTTTCATCCCATAGACTTGCATTTATCTTTATTGTAGATTATTGGAGAGATATCCAAATATATAATTTCAATTAGAATTTGAGTTCACAAAACAGCATTTAATCCCTAGCTTTGTTGCGTAACATTCTGTCCTACGGCAAAACAAGGATCAGACAAAGCCATAAAAATGATTTTACGCATCAACAAGCTGTGAACTAAGTTGTTGTCTAATTTGTGCCCGAAATTGATCCGAACGGTGAAGTCTTTAGTCTTCGGTCCACCGTGACACGCACACACATATGATAGAAACGAAAGATGATATGGACTTTAAGGCTTACCAGTTGGGACTTTGAGTGCTTGAATGGAGATAATAATCTCCTGTTCTCAACACCGAAAATAAACTTAAAAGTACTTCCTAAAAAGCTTTTAACAGAGATTGTGTTTTCTACTTTTTACCCTAAAGCTATAAATCTAAGACTTGATTGTCTTGAAATATCTTCCTAACAGACTCATTGCTTACCCTTTCTCTTTTCTCTTAACTAACTTTCCTTCACACATATACCAAATTTCCACTCCCTTCGAGATTACTTAACTACCTTGTAATTCCAAATATCCTCTCTCATGAGTGATCCAAACCTATATAGGGGACAGAAAGTGACAAAATAATGTGGCTGCCTTCCAAAACCCTTCCTTTTTGTCAACTTTCTCGGCCATTAACAAGTTTCGCCGCATGAAACTCAAACAACTCACCTTTTAGGTTCTTGGTGAATAAATCAGCCAAGTTTGCCTCAGACTTCACGAATTTTACTTCGATTAAGCCTACATCTACCTTCTCCCTGATATAATGCTACTTTATATCAATATGTTTTGTTCTTTCACTCGAATTCCTGTTCTCAGACAAGAAGATGGCCCCAATGTTGTCCACATGGACCCTAATTGGCTTCTTGTACTTGATTTCTAGCGAATCCAGCACCTGAGAGATAAACTTTACCTCTTGGACCGTCTCACACAGCGCAACATACTCTGCCTCTGTGCTTGAGAGGGTGACAGTCGGTTGTCCCTTGGATTTCCAAGAGATCGGGACACCAGAGACAAGAATTACCATTCCTGTGACACTTTTCCTCTGTTCTTTATCCCCGGCATAATTGCTGTCGCTGTATGCCTTGACTTCCCACGGCTCTTCTCCCAAGAATTTCATCCTCAAACCCACATTCTTTGTGTTTCTCACAAATTGGATCAACCTCTTCAGTTCCTTGATATGCCCAGGCGCTGCTCCATCCATAACCTTTGACAATTCGCGCACAGGATTGCTCAAATCAGGCCTGGAGAGCTTTACAAGGTAGAGGAGGCAACCAATGTTTGATCTGAACCATTTATGGGTCAAATCATCCACTTTTTTGTTCTCCAAGGGTCGAATCACAAAGAAACCAGGAGCAGAAGGAGTCTTGAACTCCTTTTCCTCCTCCTCATTTGCACTGAGCAATTTCTGCACAATCCTCTTCTGTGTTAGGAAGATTTTGCCAATTTCCTCATGAATCTCACATCCCAGAAAGTCTTCAATACTTTTCTGCACCTTGATATTGAAAACTTTCCCTAGTCTCTGGATTGTATCTTCCATGAGACCTTCCTCACTTGTGATGATCGCATCATCAACATAAATGCACAGGACACAAAAACCTTGGTTTTCCGATCTGAGGAAGACACAGGGGTCAATGTTGTTCTTTTTGAACCCCAGTTTGACGATTTCTTCTTCAAACTTCCTGTTCCACTGCCTTGCAGCTTGTACAAGTCCATAGAGAGACTTCTCTAGTTTCAACACTCGATTTTCTTTTTCCCTTGGCTTCTGGGGCTCCTCAAACCCATCAGGGACTCTCATGTAAAGGTCTTCCTCTAATTCCCCATGTAGGAACGCTGTTTCAACGTCTAGGGCCCAAGCTGTCAGCTTCAGCTTCGAAATTAGGAGTAGAATCAACCAAAAACTGGAATCATCCACAACTGGGGAATAATTCTCGGTAAAATTGATTCCAGGGATCTGAGAGTATCCCAGAGCAACCAATCTCGCCCTGAACACCCCGTTCCGCTTCTCCTGGAACACCCACTTGTTTCCAATCAATTTCCTTCCTTCTGGAATTGATTTTCGGTCCATAATAGTCCAAACTCCCCTCTTCTCCATGCTGGAGATCTCTTTCTTTATTCCTTCCCGCCAGAGTTTCATTTTTGTTTCATTCGGATGGTAATAAGCTTCATTGAAGGTTTGTGGGTCCCCAACTTTGAAGTTGGCTGCCAAAAAATTCCCTTCCTTGCCTTCATCTTCAGATGAACTGGAACTTTCTTCCACCACATCCAGGAGAGCTCTACTCCTTGTGACAATGCGGCTCTGCTCCACTTTTGGGGCCTCCCTGATCTCTTCAGGTTTGTCTTCTCCTCTGATTGTAATGTATTCATAATCATCAGACTCCTCCAGCTCAGTGTTGGCCAGGTTCTTCTCTCCTGCCACCTTAAAATACTCCCCAAAAGTTCTACCCAGCCACCTCACATTTCTAGTGATCATGATGGTCTTATTTTTTAAGTCAAAAATCCTGTAAGCATCTTGAGGATGGTTATCTTCATAACCCACAAAAATGCATTCATTGCCCTTGTAATTGAGCTTCTCATGATGCACCTGAGCCCTTATGATCTTTATGCCCACTTCCCCGAAAATCCTTAGATTCCCGCCATATTTGGACTTCTTCCCATGAAATAGTTGATATGGGGTCCCTTCCTTGCTCCTAGCAATCAGATTCGACAATTTCGTCGCTGTGGAAGCACATTCAGCCCACAATTCATTTCAAAAGTCTTTTTCCACTCCCGAATCGTTCAGCATTGCTCTTACCCTGCCCCAAAGAGTTGCAAAACTCCTCTCAACCTGCCCATTCTGCTCAGGCGTGTTAGGAGAAGTAAATTCCACCTCAACAGGGAGTCCTTCCTTTTCAAGATTCGACTTTAGAGAGACATTCTCTGCAGCGTTATCCATTCTAAGGTAAGAGACGTTTTTCGGGTCCTTGGCCTTCAATTTCTTGATAAGGGTAGTCATTTCCTTCACCATATCACTCTTCCTCCTGGTGAAAATGCTCCACTTCATCTTCAAAAATTGATCTTCAACCAATACCCAGATATTCCGTTTTCCCAAGCTTTCCTGCTTGATAAAGGTCTTGATGAGATTCGACTTGGTGGTGGGAGCGAATTTTTGAACCAAATTCGTCCAAGCTAATCTTGCATCTCCCTCAGGCATCGATTCATACCTGCTTGATTCAACCAGACCCAAGCACACATCATTTTCACTGCTGATCAACAATTCTGCAAACGCAAAATCGTGTTTCTGCATGAATTCATCAAACCCCTTGGCACCCTTTGTTGGAGCAATCTCGAGTCCAACAAGCAACTCCCTGTATCCTATGAGTCTGGACTTTGCAAGGAAGGTGATACTCCACCTCTCCCAGTCCTTCTTCTCCCCAGAAAATCCTTGGATCTTCAGCTGCATCTCCATGTCACTTTGTTCCGTCCGGACGTTTATAAACGTGATAGAAATGATAGATGATATGGACTTTAAGGCTTACCAGTTGGGACTTTGAGTGCTTGAATGGAGATAATAATCTCCTGTTCTCAACACCAAAAATAAACTTAAAAGTACTTCCTAAAAAGCTTTTAACAGAGATTGTGTTTTCTACTTTTTACCCTAAAGCTATAAATCTAAGACTTGATTGTCTTGAAATATCTTCCTAACAGACTCATTGCTTACCCTTTCTCTTTTCTCTTAACTAACTTTCCTTCACACATATACCAAATTTCCACTCCCCTGGATATTACTTAACTACCTTGTAATTCCAAATATCCTCTCTCGTGAGTGATCCAAACCTATATAGGGGACAGAAAGTGACAAAATAATGTGGCTGCCTTCCAACACACATACACACTTTTTTCCCCAATTATTTTTCATATGTTTAGTTAGGGATAGTAAGCTCAATTAGTCGTTGATTGTCATTGGTAACTATATTCTTGAGTGTGCAATCATTCTTGACGACTGTCTGTTCCATTCATTCATCCATCCCATCGCTACAATATGCAATCGAAACATCCTTATTCGGTTGTTATCATTTTCGTAACAATGACGATTATGATGATGATGACAGAAATGTCTATTCCAATGATGGTACACGCATCCGATTCTTCATCTCAAGAAACGATTACGAAGAATAAAATTAAGGAAGATAGGACAGTTGCACCGCTTGACGTTGAAGGAGTAACATGGGATAACTTTGAAACCGTAACGGCAGGAAAAAAGATGGTATTTTTGAAATTTTATAGTCCAACATGTCCACATTGTCAAAAAATGGCAAAAGATTGGGAACGTTTGGAACAAGACTATACGTCAAAATCAGTAGGAAAAGAAGTAGCAGACGAAGAACAGCAATCATCAAGACATATTCTTGTGGCATCCATAGATTGTGGACAACAAGTTCAATTCTGTGAACGTCGGAAAATTTTGGGAGTACCAACGATATTATATGGCGATCCCTCCCATAAGGGAGTCTTTTTACAAGAATATAAGGAGGATAAATCATACGAGGCCATGTCAAAATTTGTTACAAGGACTCTTTCTCAACCCCTATGTTCACCGGGGAATTTGGAGGATTGTGAAGAGATGCAACGTCACCGTCTCATGTACTTTCTTTCTTTAGGAGTTTGGGAATTAGAGTCAGTAATAAAGGATAAGTTAAACGCTATTCAACGAGCGAATGATGAGTTTCAAAACCAATTCGATGCTATGCAGTTGGAGTACGATGACATGGTGACGAATCATGAATTGGAAAAATTTAATTTACAATGGAATATTTCAGCACTTCAAAGTATTCTCAAATCCCGTATGGATGCGAATGCTTGATACGTAATAAGCTCTGAAAGTATAGTCACTATGATTTGGTAAATTTTTTCTGATTATATTTTTGGGTGTAGTAGAATGACAAAATTCATTCGATTTTTTATTATTCCGCATGAGGAAAAGGATAACTGACTCCGGTTCCACCGTCGCCGGGAACTCCATTCATACTTCGTTGTCTCATCACATCACGTTCCCGACGACCACGGAAAATCCAACGAATCGGAGTGGCCTCAAATCCATCCAACGATTCACGAAATTTACGATCCAGATACCTACGGTAATTGTCATTCAACAACTTGGGATCATTGACGAATACCACAATCGTTGGAGGTCGGACACTCACTTGATTGCAAAAATAAATCTTGGCCTGGGCACCGTTTCGACGCGACGGAGGAGGCTGCCAGAGTACAGCATCACGAAGGACTTCATTGAGGACGGATGTAGTGATGCGTTTACGATGTGCCAGAATGGCTTGGTCGACAACCTCATATATCTTTCCGACACGTTGACCTGTGGCTGCCGATAGAAACAGAATGGGTGCCCACCGCACTTGAGATAGTTCTTCTCGGAAGTACTTGACGGATTTATCGTAGGTGGTAGAGTCCTTATTCACTACGGCATCCCATTTGTTGCAAATAATGACGCAGGCACGTCCATCATCAGCTACCTTTTGGGCCAGAATTCGGTCTTGTTCTGTCACTCCCGCTGTTGCATCCATGATCAAAAGTACAACATCTGAACGACGAATCGCACGGAGAGCTCGATTGACCATGAAGAACTCGGGACCATATTCTACCTTGCCCTTTCGACGGATTCCAGCAGTGTCCACAAACTTGTATAGAGTGGAGCTGCGGTTGGATCCCGGAGCAGCGGGACGTTCCATGACGGCATCAATAGAATCTCGAGTAGTACCTGCCAAATCTGAAACAATGGCTCGAGTATCTCCAAATAGGGCATTTAAAAGACTTGACTTTCCAACATTGGGACGGCCAATGATGGCAATGTTGATTTCTTCTGGTCTTTCAATTTCATCAAATGCCTCCCGAGCTTTCTCGTAGCGAGCCAATGCCTTTTTGGGCCACATTACCGATACCAAATCTGCGGCGCAATCTGACATCATTTTTATCCTCTCCTTCTAAGGGTTCATTGGAAAGCCAAGCTGACTTGGCTGCCTTGAGTTCTCTAACCTTGGTTCCAAAACCTTCAATGGCTGACTTTTTTTCGTCAATTTGTTCAAACATTTTTTCGAGTAGTTCCGCTGTACCGACTCCATGAAGGGCGGATACTGCAAAGGGTTCTCCCAATCCCAGGTTCCAAAATTCGGTTGCTGAAAGAGAGCCTGTTGTTTCAGATTCACATTTGTTAACGGCCACCAAGACAGGAATTTGATTTGAAATTTCTTTTCTCAAAAATTCTGCAATTTGTAAGTCCATAGTTGTCATCCCAATCTTTCCATCCACAACAACAATAACTGCAGATGCTTCGTCGATCGCTACCATTGCTTGTTCTCGAATTTCTTTTGCGAATAACGTACGTTCATCATCATCAAAGACCAATCCTCCCGTATCTATTATTTGAAATTGCTCCCCCAAAAACTCTGCATTGCGGTAGGTTCGATCTCTTGTAATACCAGATTCATCTGCCACAATGGCACCACGACCACTGTGAGTTCCAGCAATCCGATTGACTAATGCACTTTTTCCCACATTTGGACGACCGATAATAGCAATAAGTGGTTCCTTTTTCGATCGGCGATAACGACGGATGGGAAGTGAAGTGATTGGTTCAGGGGTTTCGTCGTCATGTTCATCATACATATTGCTATCGCTCTGAAATGTGGAAGGCGACGCAGATACCGAAGCATCACGAAATAATAATGATGTTCGAAATACCGGAAACCAACTGGTCGTAGAAGTCTTTTTATTATAGCCAGGAACAGAAGAAAGGAATGCCTGATTATTGACAATGAAACAAGAGAGCAAAATCCATTGCAAATGTATCAACATCGCTGATGTCGTTTCTGAAATTATTGATGGCCGACCTTCGATAAAGAAAAAGAATCAAATTCGGTGTCTCTAGTAGGCAAATGACAGTCAGTATAGTCAGAAAAAAATATTCAAAATTTTGAGTGTTCTTTGATGGCTGCTGAGCCATCATGAACGATCGTCTGTTCGTCCTACAGAAAATATCTTTGACGCGTTAGGTGTGGTTCACGAGCCGTTACAACAAGTGGCCAATCACAGCAATTTTTCAGGTCGCTTGTCATTCCATTCAGTGAAGTAGAGAATAAGAAGAAAATATAATCATTTGAAATATAAAATTGATCCAAATTCCGAGATTTACTTGGTTTTGATAACAAATTAATTGCAACTTACATAAATTGCTCAAAACATTTGTGTTGGTCTATCGTTTTGGCAATGCTATTCAGGTCTTTATACATGAAACAACTAATTGCTTTAGAAGTTGTAAAAAAAGGTAGTTCTTTTTATTTAAATGTTAGAATCAGCTTTTTGGCGTGACGTAAACAAATGATAATCTTCAACTGCTTGCTTTGCCCGTGAGAGAATGTAAATCTGGACTATGTCGAATCTCGTCTTTTCAATTTGTCTAACAATTGGAAATTTAAAGGGGTATCAAGTGATGCAGAGTCAAGCATAACGTACTAGATGATGCACTGGTGTTATGACTCAGTGTCATCAAGTTGGCATTGAAAAAGCTATTTTTATATCAAATGCACTGGTAGTGCAAAAGATGTGCAATGACTTGTTCAATGCTGTTGTGAAGGGCACATCTGAAACAATAACACAATTTGATCACTTAGAGGCAATCTAAATATCTAAGCTTCATTGCTATTTGTTAGCTTTCCATACTAAAACACTAACTAAGTGGATTGTCCTTAATGGACAGTTTCTTCAGTTATACTCTGAGAAAAAATATCATCTGTGCCAAGAATGTCTGTTTGAATAATGATCTATATCTCGAAAGCTTTCCTTAACTTAGTAAATCACGGTTTCGTTGAAATCCAGAGACTATCGACAATTTTGACATTCGGAAATGAAAGATTCGCTAAGGATCTAGATTACCCACTGAGAAAAAGGATAATATCACAGCCATATTAATCTAGCCTACCCCCTGTCACTAAAGATGTATGATAATGTAAAGCAATAATTCCAGTGCATATTCATCCAACATTTCAAACAGGAATGTTGCCGAGACTTCTTGTTGAAAAGTATAGAATATTTGAAAGCACTCGTTTTCCAAATGTTATGAAAATGTTCATAAAAAGCATAGCGGAGATCCCCTTCTCAGAGCAAGATGAATCTACAACACAAATAAAATATACTCAAAAAAGTAAAAAATAAATGAGAGTAATCATTAACTTTCTTGTCAATAATGCTAAGTTGAGGTCAAGTCATAAACATGCACTTTTAAGGAAAAAGTTATTTACACTCCCCAAATCGGTTATGTACACTCCACTACGACCTAACAACCCTAACGTTTTTTCTTATAACCCGGAATTTTCACATTTAGCCACTTGATAGGACAAATAAATCCATCCCCGGAACAGTGAGATCAACTTGATCTTTTCCCTTCTCATCCTTTCAAAGAAACGTATGCCACTATTACTGGAAAATATGGATTTGATTTATATTATATGAATTTTATGTGCATGTTATTTTTTATTTCTTAGTGGACATGTTGCAGAGTTATGCCCAGTTCCAACAATATAACATCGCTTGCATCTTCAGTTGTAAACTGGTACACCAGATGGAAGAGCAATGGCAACCTCAAACGCACTAGAATCTTTTTTTATAACTCTTTTTAGTGCTCCTTGTGGTCTTCCTCGAGTAATTTGTTGTTTTGGAGGTGCCATTGAACACAACAGACGTTGGTTCAAGCGTTCTAGTTCTCCAGAGATCATATCAGCCTGCGTCTACACCATGACAGAATCCAAATTTCTTCTTACCCCTTCCTGAACCTAGAATACGACAAAGCATGAGGCCCAAGACAATCTGTTTCCTTGACAATTTCAGCAGGACCCGGTGATTCAAAATCCGGTGTTTGTTGCTCACAATGTTGAGTCAGATCCAATTGTTGTTGTTTGGTTTCGAATTGATCACCCAAAAACAGTAACGGTAATGACTCCAATTCATTCAAATTTCTATCATGAATGTTTTGAGGTGTTATTAATGAATCCAATGGATAGGATTGATCAAGGACACTCCGGCTGGATGGATTGTTAGTATTATTGCCTATTTCAAGTGAATCGGATATTGTTGGCTCTGAAAGAGTTGAATCCGGTGATGATTTGTTGAAACAATTTTCTGGTAGTTGTGTATATAGTCCTGTCACAAGGCAGTCCATGGGAGAATCATCAACATTCTTTGTGAGCATTGAATCCATAGGCAAGAGCTCATTCGTGGCATAAGTTTCTTTGAAAGGATGAGAAGGGAAAAGATCAAGTTGATCTCGCTGTTCCGGGGATGGATTTATTTGCCCTATCAAATGGCTAAAAGTAAAAATTCCGGGTTATAAGAAAAAACGTTAGGGTTGTTAGGTCGTAGTGGAGTGTAAAAAACCGATTTGGGGAGTGCCTTTAATGGAATACATTTTATTATTTTGCTTAAAAGATGCACGATTCTTTTTGTATAGTGAATTCTTGTAAAGTCTTTTTAATACTGGAATCTACGTATTAACGTAACCGGGAACCAAACGTTCTTCATCGCTTTACTGTTCCATAGTTTTGAAATTTAATGAAGTCCTTACTACATACCTACGGCGCTGTTTCGTTACGAATCCGCATTTGGTCATTGGATGACCCTATTTTTGTGACTAACTGATGAATCTTTAGTTAACGGCTTCAACTTTTTTGATAAGAGTAATATAAGATTAATTTTTAACATTTATTCCGATATTTAATAAGTGTTGCTTGCCTAAGGTTAGTACTTAGTGCTTTTGAACCAAAGTTGTGCATTTTAAAGAGGGCTTTCCATCTCGAAGGGACATTGATCCGAGGAGTCATTACTGTTTCTTGTGAAGTTTTTCAGAGAAGATTGAAATTCTCGTTCCTGAGTGTTCCACTTGAATACTAAAACTCACGATGAAGTTTGTTATACTGATTCACGCTTCTATAATCGCATTATCATCAGCGTACCAATTCAATTTTCAAGTAAAGCTTACAACTCCAAAGGAATCGAAATGTAGTCTCGACCCCGAAAGATTAAAGTATGCTCTAGGGAAGACAATGGAGTCTGGTGGAAATCAGTACCTTCAAGACAATGGTTTTCCTGGAATTTTCACTGATGTGAAAATATTTGAAGGCGATTATTTTCGTCAACTTACAGAAATAGAATCAGATATGAAATCAGAAGACTTTGTCGATGCTTCTCATTATACAAAACAGCATTCATCGCAAAGACGTGTTGAATCAACGCACATGAAGGATAATGAAGAAATTATTTTGTTCAATGATTCAATGGAAACTGAACATCGTCATTTATCTTTTACTTGGGGAGGAAATGGTATATGCAGAGGTTGTCCTATAGATAACGGAGATGGAAGGCGGGCACTGCGCGGTCTTCAATTCGATAGTAAGGGTACAGCATTTTCCAAGCGCAGTGTACAAGCTTATGTTAATCAAGGTTTAAAAGTAGAATTACCAGACATCGTCGAGGAATTCGAAGACGAGAGTGAATGTAGTGACGACGACGATGACTCAGAATGGATTGCGGAATTTATCTTCCTCTGATTGATTTCAAGCCGCGACACTAGGGGAAAAGGAATTTTTGTTATATTTCATAATATATCATGCATCCTTATCATCGTTTGCCGCATGTTTAGAAAAGGAATCTATTCCAGTTTTCTTATTGCTTGGTGGATCCAGAAATATATCCTAAATTATTGGGAAAATGTGGAAAGTATAGGGGTGAATAAGTTAGCAACTAGATTTTAAATAGTACATGAAGATTTTAACGATTACATCTATGTGACCGTTATAATGGAAAGCTCTCATAAAAAGG
>CAAAJI010000009.1:168503-183469 GCA_900642245.1 Fragilaria radians | reverse complement strand
CCATAGGCAAGAGCTCATTCGTGGCATAAGTTTCTTTGAAAGGATGAGAAGGGAAAAGATCAAGTTGATCTCGCTGTTCCGGGGATGGATTTATTTGCCCTATCAAATGGCTAAAAGTAAAAATTCCGGGTTATAAGAAAAAACGTTAGGGTTGTTAGGTCGTAGTGGAGTGTAAAAAACCGATTTGGGGAGTGCCTTTAATGGAATACATTTTATTATTTTGCTTAAAAGATGCACGATTCTTTTTGTATAGTGAATTCTTGTAAAGTCTTTTTAATACTGGAATCTACGTATTAACGTAACCGGGAACCAAACGTTCTTCATCGCTTTACTGTTCCATAGTTTTGAAATTTAATGAAGTCCTTACTACATACCTACGGCGCTGTTTCGTTACGAATCCGCATTTGGTCATTGGATGACCCTATTTTTGTGACTAACTGATGAATCTTTAGTTAACGGCTTCAACTTTTTTGATAAGAGTAATATAAGATTAATTTTTAACATTTATTCCGATATTTAATAAGTGTTGCTTGCCTAAGGTTAGTACTTAGTGCTTTTGAACCAAAGTTGTGCATTTTAAAGAGGGCTTTCCATCTCGAAGGGACATTGATCCGAGGAGTCATTACTGTTTCTTGTGAAGTTTTTCAGAGAAGATTGAAATTCTCGTTCCTGAGTGTTCCACTTGAATACTAAAACTCACGATGAAGTTTGTTATACTGATTCACGCTTCTATAATCGCATTATCATCAGCGTACCAATTCAATTTTCAAGTAAAGCTTACAACTCCAAAGGAATCGAAATGTAGTCTCGACCCCGAAAGATTAAAGTATGCTCTAGGGAAGACAATGGAGTCTGGTGGAAATCAGTACCTTCAAGACAATGGTTTTCCTGGAATTTTCACTGATGTGAAAATATTTGAAGGCGATTATTTTCGTCAACTTACAGAAATAGAATCAGATATGAAATCAGAAGACTTTGTCGATGCTTCTCATTATACAAAACAGCATTCATCGCAAAGACGTGTTGAATCAACGCACATGAAGGATAATGAAGAAATTATTTTGTTCAATGATTCAATGGAAACTGAACATCGTCATTTATCTTTTACTTGGGGAGGAAATGGTATATGCAGAGGTTGTCCTATAGATAACGGAGATGGAAGGCGGGCACTGCGCGGTCTTCAATTCGATAGTAAGGGTACAGCATTTTCCAAGCGCAGTGTACAAGCTTATGTTAATCAAGGTTTAAAAGTAGAATTACCAGACATCGTCGAGGAATTCGAAGACGAGAGTGAATGTAGTGACGACGACGATGACTCAGAATGGATTGCGGAATTTATCTTCCTCTGATTGATTTCAAGCCGCGACACTAGGGGAAAAGGAATTTTTGTTATATTTCATAATATATCATGCATCCTTATCATCGTTTGCCGCATGTTTAGAAAAGGAATCTATTCCAGTTTTCTTATTGCTTGGTGGATCCAGAAATATATCCTAAATTATTGGGAAAATGTGGAAAGTATAGGGGTGAATAAGTTAGCAACTAGATTTTAAATAGTACATGAAGATTTTAACGATTACATCTATGTGACCGTTATAATGGAAAGCTCTCATAAAAAGGATTTCTTGAGAGACATTAATTAGAATGATTATTCAATAGTCTTTTGAAATCATTGTCTTGATTTCTAACAACTCTGTAGCATAACTATTCATTTTCTCCCGTCAGCAACATGTACTCTCAAAATATAAAATAACTGTGGGTGACGAATTGTAACAGATTTTAATGAAAAGTTCTTCATTTTAATACTTTTAGCAGAAAAGCGATTACTCGGTCTCGACACGATTTATAGTGGTGCCGTGCTACGGCAAACAAGACAAAACAACTCGGATTTTGCAAAGAGTAAACAGAGAACTATGAGGTATTGCAATACTACTTAGTATTAGAGATGTTGATGTATCTTTCATTCTGAGTTTCTGATTTTTGCCCTTGATCAAAATCTCATTAGGCATACATATCTGGATGTATGGATTGTAGATGAAGACATGGAATCAATTCATTGTAAACTAATATTACTGTCTTAGCAGCAGTAATCTCGATTTTTTGACACATCTCTAGCCCCTTCATCTTTTTTATTGTTTGCCCCTTTGCGCAAACCTTAACTCAAATCTGAACGCTAGTATCCCAGGCAACAAGGAGAAACTTGATTTGATGCAATGTCTGATTTGGGGATCTAGAATGCTAGAATCCTAAACTGCTGCCAATCCTAAAGCATTGAGGCTTTTTGAATACTAGTCGCTCTAAATGGACGAGAGACAAAAAAAATTAGAGACTCAACATTTATACATGATTAAATGTAACGATACTTTCTATCGTAAGAAAAATTATCTCACAAGCGTTCTTTTTCTCCTCATTCTTTAAAACTTGATTTCGAGAGAAGGGTTGTTCAAGTATATACCATAGGACAATTAACATAGATATGAATGAATCCAGAAAGTGATTTTGATTTTGAAAGATCTTCACACGCTGCTGTTATATTCGGGAGGCCATTAAAATCAGCGTTAGTATGTACTTCAATGGATTCACCTAAATGAGGGTCAAGCACTTGACCCCTTGTTTTTTTACTGCAAGGTGCACAATGTTGTACAGCACACGGTACATTAGGACAAGTTAATTCTTCTCAGATGATTTTCCAAACGACACATTGATACTTCAACTAAGTTATAAAGTGCAGAATTACAGTTGATTAGGGTTTACGATGGAGACTTGTCAGATATTTGGTGTGATGAACTTGCTTTTAGAAAAGCAAAGTATTCATAGAGGAAATTTTCCTTCATGTACCTAAACAAAATTTCCTACCCATGTCAATATAGAGTTCTCTGATACTGTTGCAATTCAGTTTCTCAAAAGGTTCAATTTATTTCAATATGGAGCTTTAATGCCATGATGAAATTCTTTGTTACTCTTTCCATTGAACATTGCCACCAGATTCGACAAATTGGTTGCTGGGCTGGTATCAACATTTTGCCATTATATCTTTATCCAATCCTTCTGTATGTAGCATGCATCTGGTTCTAACATTTAACATTGCAAACTTCTTGGAGTTCACTTCTCATTTGATTAGCTGTCGATGGTTAGTCGCATAGAATGATATCATTGACATTGATGAAGCTTCATACAATTCTTTGATTTCTTGCTTTTTTCAATGAATGTATATTCACTTTATTTTCATGTCACTGATTATTTTACCGACTCTGATCTTTCATCAAATTAAATTGAATCACCCTTTTGTAATTTACATGCTATCCTCTTCATTTCTGATGTTGGCACCAAATGTATCGCTAAACACTAAAGAAATTGTATTTGAGGCCTTAAACCACTTTCACATCCTTTAGGAATATTTTCTGATGTTCCCTTCCTTGAAAGCTCTAAATCTCAATTTTGTTTTTCTCAAAGTGTCTTTCTATCACCCAAAGTGATATGTTGATCAAATTCTGTTTTCTTGATATCTTCACCAATCATATTTGAAGTGGCTCCAGAATCACAGAAACAGACATTTGGATTCAATTAACTTGCCTTCTAGAAACATACATGTCAACTATACAGTTTTCCACAATTTGAAAACAGAGATCATTCATAAAACAGGCCAGTGGCTAAACAAAACCATCAATTTCTTGGAAATTCAAGTAATTCTTTCTCTGTTGTTATCAAATTTTGCAACAGCAATCCCTTGTAGTTAGTTGTCTACGGTATCCTTAGCCAAGTGAGACATCTCTCCCATTCCATTAATTTGCCCAAGACTCTTGTCATTTTTGATCTTGTATCCATCATTTTACAATTGTCTCAAAATGTCAATAAATGTGTTGAACTCTGTTTCATAATTGCATTTGATAATGGTTCCTGATAAGAAAAAGTTTATAAGGGAGTTGAAAGGGCTAATCAAATAAAATGACGGCGAAACACGAATCGAACGATCTACTAGATGGGTTCCGAAATTTCCCTCAGGATAGCTGCTATCAAGCATAATTTTATCAGGTAAAGCGAATGATTAGACTTTGTTTGATTCAAATAATGTTAACTGACATTTTTCACCGGGTAAACTTCTGTGGAGTATGTTTCGGTTTTGTAATGTAATTGAAGTTTTACCACATTGAATGAATGATTCTACCACGTGTGGTACTCCACCTTCTGCTTTGGGTCTTACTCCCATGTAGCTTTCTAAAATAGAGAAAGTAATTTCTTTTCTTTTAACGTGTGTACCCTATATGTATGTTTTATATCAAATTTAATGAAATTGTAACAAAGAACAGTAAAGTCTAGACTTGAATTCCCTCAAATAAACGTAAATTCTACGTTCCATTCCGCATCAGATTCACGACACTTCTTTTTATCTTCGTATTTTCGGATGACATCAGGAAATTTTAATTTTAGATCCCAATTAAAACGACCTTGGACATCCCGCTTCGAAAATTTCTTAAGGTTCCTTTCATTCTGTAGACCACGAAGTACTCGCCTTCCATCGCCATTGTCTTTAGGACAGCCACTACAAATACCACCTCCCCCCCAAGAAAAAGGCAATCGACGATGCGCTGTTGCTATTGCGTTATTGGGCTCATTAAGGTCTTCTTTCTCTTCTGCAAAAGTTGATTCAACCCTATTTCCTGCCGTCTCAGACATTTCTATTGATTCTTCTGTTTCTTTCTCCATCAACTGACGAAGGAAATCCCCATCTAATATTTTTACATTAGTGAAAATTCCTGGAAAGCCATTTTCTTGAAGGTACTCATTACCTTCAGATTCCAATAAATGTTCAATTGCGAACTTTAATCCTTGAAAGTCGAGATTACATTTCGATTCCTTCGAACTTGTTACCGTAATTTGAAACATAAACTCGTAAGCTGATGATAATTTGATTATCGAAGCACACATTAGGAGCATGAGCTTCATGTTCTTGCGTTTCGGATAGTTCATACGAAAAATGAATTGACAACGAATGACTCTTTTGTTTATATGACCCTTCGAGATAGAAAGCCCTTCGCGATAGAAAGCCCTTCGCGATAGAAAGCCCTCTGCAGGAATGCTTTAGAAGGAATTTTTGTTTCAGCGTAAATAAGGACAAATACTAGTTTAAATCAATATCGTAGTTTTTGCGACGTGTTGAAGTCAATGATTCTCTTCTCAATGGTTTAACTTCAAGGTAGGCATATTCTCGTCACAAAAGCTGATCGTATTTGACAAAGGAAAACATTTTCATCGCGTGGGTCAATAAGTTAAGGTCATTTGATGACCCAAGCAGAGATTACCCAGGCTTATTTGACAAAAGATATTATTTAGCTCCCAGTTTTATTACGAAAGACAAATTTTCTACTTGCTTGAAATAGTAATTACTATAATTTATATTTGATTTTCGTCAAGAAATAATTGTGTCACCAACTATACCTAGATAATCCCTGAAATGTATTAGTAATCATCTCGAATGAGTCTGGAAATCAATGTTTACAAAATGTAAGAAGTAAGTGGACAAAAACGGAATACAATTGAAATCACCTGATCTGATGCTGCAAGGAGGATACACATGTTTTCCAAAATCTATTTGAGTCTCAAAATCATTTGTCAAAATTACGAAATTCTTATTAATCTGAGTGTTTGTACAATTAAGCCTCTATGCCCTCTGAACGGTTTCAACTCAGGAAATGCAAATGTTGAATTGGCGAGCTCACCTTTGATGGAGGGCTTGCACATTTTGATTGACACACCAAATTCTCTTGGCATAGAGCATTGCAATCCAACTATTCATTTGCAATAGGCAATACAAAAATGGCTAGAAATTAGCTAAATAAGCATGTTGGTTACCATATGGTAGTAAGAAATTCAAGTTATCAGTCTTTCATAGAGTGAAAAAGCGAATATGCAAAAAACCTTTTGTGGACTTCTCAGACTTCAATGACATACACACAGATGCTTTAGAATATAAATTAGAAGGAGTCATCAGTTAAGAGGCGGTTGTATGGCCTTTTATTGTAGAAATCTTGCTGAGATGTAGTGTAAATGTACAGTATGAGAGAGAGAGAGGCAACAATGCTCTCTAAAGTTGATAATCCAAATGAATATCTCACTATGCCCCTTGGATACTGTACAGAGGTATATACAGGTTGCAAGTGTCAATCTAATGCTTGGTGAAATACTCCAGCTTATGCCTTGCATGTTCTATCAGTGATTGTTTTTTAGATTAAGGTGCAAATGAGTTCTTTAGTTGATCTATCAACAATCATCTGGCATATGCACTGTGAAACAAATACGAAGGAGATTAATCATTTGATTTGATAAGTGTAGGAGTACTGCAAGAGTGCAGTTGCAGAATAATTCCAAAAGGCTTCAAATCACCGAGAATGCTTAAGTTGCTGCAACCTTACTCAGCTAAATACCTATATTAATTTTACCCAATATCAGATATTTGCGGCCAACTAAATTCCTTGAATGGACTGACATTTTCTGACACAATGAATCCAATCCCATTACTATGAGCAAATGCCTTTGAGAAACTGCAAGCACTACCTAAGGAACACTTAGTAATACATTCTCGGAAATACAATGGAAAATCCTTTTGCAAACATGATCAAAGCAATGGCAAACATAGATAACACTCTAGTACCCACAAAGGCTCAAATGAGGAGCATCTAGTAGTACTAGCTAAAATGTTGTAAAGACTGAAACAAAAGGTTAAAGAGAAAGCTGGGTGAGTCTTTCAAGGAGAGAAGGCATTCAACTCCAAAAACCAGATATCACATGCGCAAACAAGGGGCCAAGTAGACTAATTTTCATATGCACTCAGCCTCCATTATTTACCATCAGAATATTTGGCGCTACCTATTAGATATTTAACTCAAATCATTGTTTAGTAAATGGAACTCGTAGGGGGGGGGGGGGGTAGAGCAGCCATATGCTTAATCGATTCACTCTATAAATAGCTAAATTATCTCTTTAAATTCTCCAGTGCAGTGCTAACCAATCACTAGAAATGAAAAATTACCACTTTTTCTACAACTTGTTGCCGATAAATGTATTCCCCACTTTATCTCGTCATCGTAGTCATGATTCGCCGCCTAGTATAGTCCCATGCCACGTTGAAAGTACAGAGTATCATGTAAAATATTCTAAGGTTCAAGACGGAGAGAAATTGTGATGAATATCTCCCGACAAAAATCCCCAAAGTGAACTTGAACCAGGATTGACGTAAGACAAAAGAAAGAATTTGGCAATAGCTATCCCCATAGATTGTAGATCATTAAGTTGCTGAATAATGTGTGATCCAGGAGATATTACTTCACTTAGGAATCCCATACCACAAGAAATCTTGGTAGACAATCATAAACTCTTTCATGCAACTTTGAACACCAGTACATTGCTTTGAGAACCAAAGAAAGTTTAAATCCGTCTCGATAAAGCCTGCCATAATATTAACCTTCAACAACCCATAATCAAACAAAGGAAAAAAAATAAAAGGGTTCGGTTGACTTGAGGTCATGTGCCATGGTCACTCCAGCTCCACAATCAAAGTCTTGATGATTATGACCCTAGGTCATCATTCATAGAAACTTTCCGGGGGGAATCGGACAACAGACACATCATAATCTGAGGAGCATGACATATCATGATTGCATCTATAAGTGCATTGAGGAGTATTATGGCTTTCAAACACGAGAAGGCACCGTTATGAATGTAACTGCTCACTCAGTGTGGTAAACAAACTGAATATCCTATAGATCAAGGAAGTCATTGTTATTTCAATTGTAATTGAAATGTTTATATAACATTTGTAGTTTGAGTTTAGCTAATGTTGAAGATACCGCAGATCAATCTAGTGACTAAAAGGATATCACCTGCAATGCAATAATTAACAAGACAAGACAAGCTAGATGCCAATTTTGCTACCAAAATAATGAGAAGGTTGCGTGCTAGTAAATCAATTGGAATAATTTCAAAATGTGGAACTTCGTATGAAAAATTTATCAATGAATATTGGTCACTATCCTTGAATTTGATGGATGAATGAACTGAAGGTTTCCAATTAAGTTAATTTTGCAAACTTTGACAATCCAACGTATATTCAAAGTGACAGAATCCAATGATTTTGTCGTGAGCCAACTAAAGATGATAGCAAAGTACTATCATTGTTTTTCCTTCTTATGTTTGCATCTTAGATTGTATGAAATCAGAGATTATGGTTTTCATAGAATCAGAAAACATTCTTGAAAGCAAAAAAATTTATGCCATATTTTACTATTGTCTGTAACCTGCGTTAAATAAATTGAATTATTCTTTTTCTGACGTTGGAGTGTAACGTTACTTCATAAAGCTTAACGGTATATTTTTGTTCTCAAGACTTCTGATGTGTCCGTTGTATCCGTTGAGCAAGGTGAGATTTGACAAATTACCCATTTTTCTGGACTTGGAAGACGAAAGAGCAAGGGAGGAGTGGATTGAAGAAAAAATCAAGCTTACTGATGTTGTCACCAGGAAGCGACAACGATTCCGATGGCAGTGATGGGTGGGGTGCATTTTCTCGGACTTCCGATAATCCTATTCATGATTTGATTCTCCTTCAGAATCTTAGCAGCGATACCAGCGGTAGTCATTGTGACTCTACATCTTCGGAAAGTGATGACCTTCTCGTAGTAACTAACAAAAGCGATCCCCAATTAGATCCACACAATGCCAGTGTAGAATACGAAATGGTTGGAATCGATGTAAATCCATCAGACCTAGAAATCCAGATTCATTCAGAGCATAGCGAACAGCAAGGACAAGTCTTTACTCGGGAATCAATTTTAAACTCCCCCCTTCTTTTGGCAGCGACAGCTGAAGTCATCCAGACACGACAGGACCCTGATTCAATTCAGGTTGGAAGGGATGCCAATAGTCAGTTTTACAATTCTGAAATTTATAGGCTAACTGATAATGACCGAAATCGTAACGCAAATGAGATTCATGAGAAGCGCGGTGCTGTCAATCAGATCAGAAAACTGTGGAAACGATATCATGCCACAATTTACACGATTTTGGCAGGAATTTTGATCGGAACGATAATAACATTTGTGATTTTGGCAGGGATACGGCAGACTTCGAGAAGTAGGGACAGTGCATCTCCCATGTTTTCTGATGAAGCCACGATGTCATCTTCGACAGTTAACCCTGTGTCTATGAGTCCTACGATTCCATCACCAACAGTATCGCCAAAAACCCCATTTGCACCAACGTCATCAATACCATCGCTTGAAATAAAGAGAACGATTCAGCCATCATCGTCTACGCCTTCACAGCATCCAAGTATAGTATCATCTCTAGTTGTCCCATCAAGACAAATCCCTAGCACTTATCCTTCTAAATCTCGATTCAATTCGACTCAAAAACCACAAAAGATTGTAAATGCCTCTAGGGTACCGACAATCTCGAGCACAACTAACTTCACTGTCGGAGTTTCAGAAATGCCAACCGCAATTCTTCCTGGGTTTCCAAATGCGACGTCCGAAGAAGATCAAGTTAGTCGACGTGACACAATCAAGGAATTATGTATATCCCTCTCTGGCGTCCTTGCGCTTATGAACCCCACGTCACCACAGTACCGAGCCATGCAATGGGTGATGAAGGATGATCCTTTAATGCCTACTTCTAGGGTGACAGTCCTCCAGCGTTATGTATTGAGTGTTTTCTATTTTGCGACAAATGGCAACGTCTCATGGAAATCATGCGGCCCACCTGAAGGAAAAACTGATTGTGGCTCCGAAGCACTTCGCTTTCTTGGATCAGCACCGGAATGTAACTGGCTAGGAATAAGATGTGATTCCACCAATAAAATTACTAGTATTAGCATTCGTAAGTATCTGAAGTGCCTTATTTTGACATGATGCCAAGAAAAATCTGCTTACACTTTTAATGCATAGGAGAAAATGGGTTAAAAGGTCAATTACCTCGTGAGCTTGGCGCCCTTACACGAGTTTCGTCACTCAGCCTTGACCATAACGCACTATATGGAACGATTCCAGCAAATCTTAAGTGGTTGGCACAGCTGCGCTTCCTGATATTGAATGACAACAACTACGCTGGGTCCATTCATAATGAAGTTGTGAGCTTGGAGACTCTTACTTACTTGAATCTAGGTGGAAATAGCTTGACAGGTTCCATTCCTTCCAAAATTTTTACACCAGCTCTCCAATATATTGATTTGGGGTCGAATTTACTCAATGGCACCATACCACAGTCTATATTTGAGGTTTCGGAGTACCTGCAGCATATCGACCTATCAAACAATCAATTATCTGGGACCTTGCACTCTGGTTTGGGTCAACTAATCGCTCTAAGAACATTCAACGCCATCAACAACAGGCTAACAGGAACGTTGCCTGGAGAAATAATATCCGATACTTTGACTATGCTTGATCTCGGAAACAACAAATTTCATGGCAATCTTCCGGTTGAGCTATTCATGTTTGGATCGTCGCTCAGTTTCCTCAATTTAGGTGTGAATCCGTTAAGTGGGACAATATCTCCTCGATTCGGAGACTTGTCTAGTTTGAAAACACTAGTATTCTACTTCACAGAATTGACGGGGACGCTTCCGTCGGAAATTGGTCAGCTTAGTAAGCTTGAAATCTTACATCTTGCCGGCACGAACCTTCATGGAACCATTCCGGACGAAATATGCACGCTAAGGAGCATGAGTACGTTACAAACCGTATCGTCCGATTGTAATGGAACGAAACCTGAGATAGAATGTTCTTGTTGCACACTATGCTACAACCGCTCATCGGTGGGTGATCATCGACTGCTTCTTTTGTAGAGAAAATTATTCCAAGTATGGAGATGTTTTTCAATTTGAATCTCCTCATTTGTATTATAAATGTATTTTATCACTTTGAGTCCAACAAAATGTTACTAGTAGTTTTGCAAGGAATGATATGAAATCACTTCAAGCATGCATTCAAAGTTTAAAATTGTGTATCATATTTGACTTCATTTATCGAGGCAAGCCCTTTAGTTTGATCGCATAAGAATGCTACATATGACACGTAAAGAGAACAATGGGAATAATCTTTCCTTGGGTTAAACGCTCGGATATTTATTATTTCATAAATTTTCAAAGTTTTGATTGGATTATAATACCACTAATATAACCTCCTCAAAGGCGGTGATATGCATTGGGATGAAGTGAAATCCGATCATTTTAACACCTAAAAAATATGTTGTTCGATACAAAATTATAATATCGATAGTTCAGTTTTGCTTTATATGTTATGTTGTATTTAGCAATGAATCATGAGGTGGCTTGAATACATAAAAAAGTAATACTGATAGCAGCTAGACAATTGGTAATATCATTGAATTTCAAATCCTAATTGGACTGTTAATTTGATGTTCACTTTAGGCTGGATAAAAGTTCTCAACGGTCACGCTTGCATAGTTTGAAAAAAAACTTAGATTGATCCAAATTTTTGTAACCATAAATTGGTGCATCGGATTTACTAAGAATTTTCCAAACTGTTTGGCTAAGAGATAGATTCTTTATGTAAGATTTCAAACATTCATATATGCTAACTCCATTTCGCTAGAGCCCAGACTTGATCTAGAATCTCAATGATTTGTCCTTATCTAACTTAGACTTCTGCACCTACATCCATCACTTGATCCACGCCTTAGTGCATCCATCCATGTACATAATCAAGTGTCCGGAATACATGGAATCTTGTAGCCTGGATCCACGAAAATGCCCAAAGGGATATGTCCAGCTAATAACACTAGGCGAATTCACCTTGGTCTACCTTCTTTAATTTGGAAACAAGGGGTTTGGACACAGCAGGAGTCAAACCGATGGACTTCATGAACTTTCACACAGTCATGTTTATCAGTGATTTATAGCTCAATGAATAGTATGAAATTTCCACCGTAAAAGGGCACAATGTAAAGCTGTAATAGATCTAGGACTCGTTGCTGAAAAAGAGTTGGCATCTAACAAGGCTCAAATTTTGTTAATCAGTTGAACGTTAGCAAGTTTTTTTGGTATTTGAGAACACATAAATAAAGTCATCACTAAAACTAGCGAATGAAACTTAACTTATTTATTATCCGAATTCGCAATGAGAATGCCAAGTTAAATAGTCTTTAAGTAGTATTGAGAGCATAAAGAAATCCTTGTTCTCCATATTTAATTGTTGCAGCAGTAACAGAAATACTCCTCATAGCCTACAAAAGTATGGATAAATTGTCCTTTTACACCCTAGATTGGATTAAAACGTATCATCAAGAGTGAACATATCAATGTAGGTTAAGCGTCTCCTGTGGGGTTTCTGACTTTTCCTAGATGATCGAAGAAAACGACCTTTCCTAAAACGCCAAGTTTAAAAAGGGGCATGATGTAACTATGCAACCTTAAGTTTCAAAATACCAATAACCTTTTTGAAAGCAGTCAATACTGTCATTAATGAAGCAAATATTAGCATAAGATTATGATATGACTTCAAATCATAGGACTTCAAATCATACTTCAAATCATAGGTTCTACATTTATTGTGCAAGCAATGACACTATCAATTTAGATTGAATATTTTAAGAAATTTGTTACCACCTATTGCCAGATAAGAAAAGACTTGCTAAACTATTTGAAAGCCTTGGTATGTTTCAAAGGAAGGGCATTCCTTAGTGTCATTTGAAACAATATATTCTTAGTCTTATTATCTGAGCCTTTTGTTTACTGGGAAAAACTAGAAGCAGAAGTTACAGAAGAATAAAAAAAGGCAGAAAGTTGTAATCCAATTTCGTTCCAAGGCTTTGAGACACTTTCGTAGCTGACACATTTTTATTCGTAGCATGTTAAAAACTGTGATGAACTGACTCCGTGTACCATTTAACACGGAATCGCAACATGGACATCAACCATTAACAGTATCCTCAGTTTTCAGATGAATGATTGAGTTGAATTCTTGGATTGACATTGATTTTAAGGAGGAGTATTTCACATATATTTTTCAGGTGTTGAAAATTGAAACGTAATTTTTGTCCTATTTTGCTATCAGTATAGGCTAATTTCCCAACAATGCTTCATTCTGTTATACTATAATCTGTTCAGGAATATAGCAAATCGTGTAACTGATGTTTTATTTGTCAGTCAGATGATTGAGTTGAAAACAAATCCAATGTCGATGATCCCTATATCCGATTCGCACATTCTGTTCCCTAGTAATCATTATAGAAGTCGGACTCCAAAGTAGTTTATGTCACAACAAAGGAGCTGTTAGCTACACTGTGTCATGAACAAGAATTCTTATCGAAGAAAGAAGTTTTCTTTTCTGACAGTTTTATCGCATGACAACATAGGTAATTGAGATAAAAAGAATTTTACGTGAAAAAGAATGTAATATTAGTAACTCAGATCTATATTATTCCACCACAAGACAGAGTTTTCTAATGTTTATACACGTTGCATACGCTTTCTCTGCATACGTTCGAATTTACGACGCATACCTGCCTCCTTCTTCTTACGTTTTACCTTGTCTTGAGAACTCTCAAAATAGCGTCGGTGACGGAGTTCGATCAAATGAGAGCTCTTGCTAACTTCCTTCTTGAAACGGCGCAAGGCAGACTCGATAGGTTCTCCATTTCCGACATCAATCTTGACTTTAACGGCCAGTTCGGTAGCAGATGATGGGGCTGAGTTGGAGAAGTAGAGAAAAGGAAATTAGAGATAATTAAATGGGTTGATTCGAATCGATTCGATGTGCGGATTATATTTTGTTCTTCAGTTATTGCGGAAAAACGATTTCCATTTCTATTTCTGCAATCGAATGGAAAACAAAGGTATTGTTTGTTCCACCTCCACCTGTTAAACCTACCAATATTTCTAAATGCTGGCATAGGGGCGAATGCATTTGTTGAGATCAAACTCAAGGCTAGTAAGAGGAAAGTTACCATTGATCGGTACATGGTGAGATCTTCCGTTGGTAATGTGAGCTAATGTTTGGTGGTGATGGGTTGTTCTGTCACAGTGAACAATCAAAAACCCTTACACTTACTAGATAGTGCTCCTACAAAAACTGTATGGTGTGAATACTTGTACTCTGGCCTCAACACCTCAGAAGTCTATTTTGAGTACGTGAGGGAATTGCAGGCGGCCAGACGATGTATTCTTCACTGAAGCATCAAAGGAATATCGAAATTTAGTCTCTGTCTTAACCGTCCACTATGCTGAGCAAAAAACGGTAATCTGTATTTTTACCATCATACTACGGTAGTCAGTCCATGCATGGTCTACTAAAGTGAAATCCTTGTAAAGAAAACTCGGTAAATTGAACAGTTCAATTTATTCTACCTTTAGTTTGTCATATGACACTGATATTGGTGAAGCATGAGGTCTCCAACTTATTCACAGTACCAAAATATACACAAACGAATTCACTTTGTAATGTTTCCATTTTTTCATTCATGTCCAAGCCCTAGATATACAATTCATGCCTTGAATGAAGCGTTCAATATCTTATTTGGTTGCTTGTTTCAATTATCGCCTACTTGAATCTATTGTTACGGGATAATGCACGGAGATTACCTGAAAAAGTATGGAACAAACATGATTGTGAAGCCGGAGCAATAGAGTACCATTAGCAAAAAGGGTAATATAGAAAGGAGAATGGAATGTTAAAGAAAGTTTTGGAGAGGGCTACAAATATGTAGTTGGAATCAATTTCAGAGTAGGCTATTTACCAGCATTTTAAAGAATGCAACAATTGTAAAATTCCTGATTCTTTGATATGTCAAAATTAATGATAGAATTCCTGTTAGCAGTAAAACAACCACAGCTGTTTCTCAACTACATCAAATATTTGTGAACAATATCATAAGATGAAGGTCAGTAAGGAATGCTATCACCTTAACAAATTAACTTATGTCCAGTCAAGGTTGGCTTCAACGAAATAAAGCTGCTC
>CAAAJI010000009.1:137636-168108 GCA_900642245.1 Fragilaria radians | reverse complement strand
GTCATCTATATTTGCATGTACTAGCAACAATGGACGTCTCCGAATGTTGGTACAAAATAACATCTTCTTGAATTAATGTTTTTCTAGTTTAATTCGCTGTGTTTTAATATAATTATAAAGTGATATCTTCTATTATTCTTAATGTAGAACAAAAGCATTGGGATTTCAGCATTTTCAAGCTTCAAATAATTGCTGAAGAGAATCCGATAGGATTAGAAACACGACACGGGAATGCATGCGTTGACGACATATGAATATTATTAATGTACTTCGTGAATAATATAAGGAGACCATGCTGGACAATTTTGACGAGGCTATCAGCAAAAACGTTGGAAAAAAGCAAGGATAACCTATGAAATCTAAAAGTACTTGATGTCCAATCAACATTCTGATAAAAAGAATCTACATAGTCTTTTCCTCCCTAAACGTCAAGATGTACATCTTTGGCTGATTTTGCAAAGTATATTGTCTTACTGTCATCAATATCAGATGTTTCATTATATTGTTCCCCAGGACCTGGCAAAAAAGGCCATTTCAACAAACGTATTGTCAATATGACTACAGTACAACCGACACACCATTTCCCTTGAACCTTAAAAAATGATTTTAAATCAAACCAGGCTTGATAATTCATAATTTGTGATGATACATTTTCAGCACTTTATACCGTTTTCATCATTCTTGGGCTATGCTTTTAATAGAGAACACTCAGTGGGATTCAAATTCTGTACTTTGTCAATGTAACATCGATACGCACATTTTCTGACTCAATTATTTATTTCTCAATCTTTCTTAACTTTTTAGTGGATGCAGAAGTGGTATTCTCCAATCAAATAGGACAGAGTTTTTCCCTCAGCACAAATATTTTTTTTCCAGAATTTATCGAAAAATCTGAAATGGATTTAACCCTACAGTTTTTTCATCGGTTGAAACGAAACAAAAACGGCGGAAAAACTGCATTGGACGAAAGAAATTTGAAATGACACTCTGAGCAACAGCAAGTTTTGAGAGTCTTAGTTGCATCACGGAAGATAAAAGTATATTTTGGAATACAAATTAAGATTTCTATTGTAATAACCATATCGTCAAAGTTTGAGAATGCCATGGAGTTGCCATGCATGTACGTTTGACAATGTTATTTCAGAGACACTCGTTTGTGCCATTTGCGGAACGAAGCGAAGCCACTGTCTCTCAGTCACGGAAAATAAATTGACGAATAAGGTTCTAGATATGTCGGGAAACTTGATTGGCCAGGTGGACCAATCTTCGTCTGTGAGGCATAGAGGAAAGGAAGATAACCTAAGCCAAGTGATAACTAAGTTAATATCTCAGAAGACGCCAACGCAACGCACTCTCTTCGGTGGTTTAGCTGCAGCTCCTGTGAAGCGTGAAGGTGGGAAGTCATCCAAGAAAACAGAAAACAAGTTGGAAGCAAATGATTCTACTAAATATTCCCACACAATAGCAAAGCAAAATGTTGATTGCCAACGTAAGGTATCACAAGCTCCATTTGAAACGCTCCAAAAACAAGCTCATTTGAATATGAAATCATTCTTTGGAG
This sequence comes from Fragilaria radians, assembly GCA_900642245.1. Classification (NCBI taxonomy): domain Eukaryota; phylum Bacillariophyta; class Fragilariophyceae; order Fragilariales; family Fragilariaceae; genus Fragilaria; species Fragilaria radians. The sequence goes on along the minus strand of CAAAJI010000009.1, from coordinate 166,547 downwards.
TGGAAAAACTTAGAAATCAACAACCGATTGCTATTGAGTTGGCCCTTAAAAGGAAAAGTCAAATCATAGTTATGGCCACCGGAGCTGGTAAGTCACTCTGCTACCAGTTACCAGCAAGTGTATTGGGAGGTGTCACGTTAGTCATTTCACCTTTGATTGCGTTAATGGTGGATCAAGTAAAGGCCTTGAACGATAAAGGGATTCCAGCTGCAATGCTTTCGAGTGCCAGTGGAGAAAAAAACAATAATCTAGTCCTCGAAAGGCTTTTGGGACGATCATTAAAGGCGAAAAAAGGCATGAAAGATACCTTGCAGTTATCGTCGCTTAGATTGTTGTATTGTACCCCAGAACTCATTCAGACAAATAAATTCAGGGATATTCTTATAGAACTGCATAAGGATGGTAGAATTGCACTTATAGCGGTAGATGAAGCACATTGCTTGTCAACTTGGGGACATGATTTTCGGCCTGCCTATCGAAGGCTGACATGGCTATCATCGCTCAATATACCAATCATGGCATGCACTGCGACAGCAACCGCAAAGGTCATTCAAGATATTCGTGACACTCTCAACCTACCCGAAGGCGAAGTTCCTTGTCATCTGAGTTCATTTAACAGACCAAATATCTCCTATGAAGTTCGTTTCAAAGATTCACTCGATGCTTTGAAACCTGGTGGAGCTCTGAACGATCTTGTGGCTCTTGTTAAAAGTCAGCACGCAAAAGCAGGTGACGATCCATGCTCAGGTATTATTTATGTCCATAAACGTGAGGACACGACATTCATCGCAAGTCAAATTCGTTCGATCGCAAAAATTCCTGCAGCTGCTTATCATGCTGGGTTGAAGGATGGAGAAAGAAGCCAAGTACAACAAGATTGGACACTTGGAACGATCAAGGTCGCCGTGGCAACTGTAGCCTTTGGCATGGGCATTGACTTAGGGCATGTCCGATACGTACTCCATTGGTCAATGGCCAAGACTGTAGAGGGATTTTATCAGGAAAGTGGACGAGCAGGTCGTGATGGACAGTCGGCCTTGAGCGTTTTGTATTATTCCAAGGAGGATGCTTCTCGATTTGCGTATGTCATCAGAAAATCGCTCGAATCCAAGGCAAAGTCTAAGGATTTAACTGAGAAAAGGGAACAGCAGCCTCTAAGAGCACTCGAAAGTATGATAAACTATTGCATCATCCCTGGTTGTCGGCGGCATTATCTCCTCTCTCACTTTGGAGAGAAAATTGATCCCAAAGTTGTGTGTTGCAAAACTTGTGATTATTGTCAAAATCCGGCTAAGATTCAAAAGGCCATTCAAGCGTCAGATGTAATGAAAGATGTCGTGTCATCCATATCTTCTTTTTCGAATCGAGCAAAAGAGAATAGCTATTGGGACGGTCAATGGAATGGACCCCATGACTCAGATTTCTTTGGCGACAACGAATCCCATGAAAACATTTGGAAAGGTGACTTATGCATAACATCAGACTATGAGGAGAATGAATTCAAAGCTTTTGATCTTGGTTCACAATCCAAAAAGAGAAAAGGTATAGATCTTGCAAAAACCGTTTTGGATAGGTATGAAATGATGGAACGCAACGATGTTGGGAAAGGATCATTTGTCTCATTTCGATCAAAAGATGACGTGAAGTTAGTTCCGCAAAAACCAATTGAAATCCCGTCTCATCTGAGAAATGGATTACCTGATCCGCTTGACCACTTGTCGAAAAAAGGATCAAAGTTGGAAGTAGTATCAAGCAATGAACTTGCGTTAAAGGCTCAGCAATTAAGAGAAAATATTGAAAAATTAAAGCAGCAAAGTCAATCTCGATTGTTAGCTCTCCAAGCGAAATCAACGCAATCGGTAGCATTGAGCAAAGGTGATGCTTTGCTACTCCCACCACCACCGCCACCACCACCAACCTTGAAATTTAAAAAGTCTCGTCGTTAAAAAAACTCCGAACTTTGACCTACTTCTCAACTTTGAGATTACGTGGAATGGAGAATAAATAATGTTTAAAATATATCAGGAATCTCACGATGAATAGTGATGCTGAAACATGCATTATTTTTTCGCCAAATATTTTTGGATCTTTTAGCCTTCGTGATGGCAAGATCTAGTTGGCATTCTATCATTTTTTGTGAAGGGCAACTGGTTAGTTTCGTTGGTGTCCTGTCTTTGCGCCTCCGTATTAAAGCATAGATAACGATGATGCTTTTCTTGCACATCAAGAAATCAATCCTTAGGCATTGAATTTTGCTTACGTTCGCTTTGTTTTTGCTAGGCAATGATTTTGTCCCAACTTGTATAAATAATGGGAGACGACCAACGACTTCTTTATTGTGTCACTTGATATCTTGCATATATTTTGATCCCAATCAATTGTAAAGTATCACACTATGCCAACGACTGTGCTCCTTTCCGCTTCGATGCCCTAAGCAATCCTTCAAACAGGCTTTTGGAATTCTCTCGTTTGTCCACTGATGACAGTATTCTTGCCAAAGAATGATGGGACATACATCTAGCTTTTCCCATCATCCATACTGCTTTGGATGTGCAAGCAAAAAGAAAACTACCCAGTAGAGTTGCAACATATAACAAAACTCTGAATTTTATTTATGGATGTATAATCATCAATTCAATCCATATTCCTTTTACTACTAGTAGCTATCAGATAATGGCAACCACAATACAGACTGGTATCAATAATTTGCCTACATTTGTAATAGAGATTAACTAATTGGATGCTGAGGATTATTAGAATATAAAAATAACTACTCAACAATATCAGAGGGAACACTTGGCAATGCGACAGAAGATTGGAGTCTTCCTAGATCACATCCAATACGCTATCCTTATCCAATTATATCCTCTCCTAACGAAAGCACCTATAAAGGAGGAGGAAATGAAAAGGAAGTTTAGGCATAGTCTAATGGCATCTTAAGGCCAATGAAATATTCTATTCCAAATATGAAAGTTGAGCTGTTGAAGGATCCCTAGCAAGGAATATCCGATGCTTTGTCCATCCATACCACGAAGCAAGATGTTGAATATTTGCCTTTATGAAATCCGAAAAAATTACAGAAGGCCACGTCTTCGTAAGTTAGATTGCGCATCCCGCTTCTCTAAATCTTGGGTTTCTACTTCCAGGATTCGTCGTTGTAGGAGTTCAACATCGTCGTTGTCAGACCTAGTTCCAAGCTTTTGTTCTGACATGTAAATCTCATAACCATCCTTGACGCCATAAAATCCCAATGTGCAATTGTCATCCTTGAGTTCAGACTCAAAGGATTCACCCTAACTGCAAGTGTTAACTTTTGAAAATCAGGATCCGAGTGGAAAATCCAAAACAAGTATATTTACTTACCTGAGGTTTACTATGTAATACTTGTAAATCAAAGTCCAATCCAAAAATTCGTGCACAAAGTGCCTTCAGTCTTCCGACTGTCAATGAAGTCGGAAATCGTTTTTGAATACTTTTGACTTTTTCATTCATGTTGGCATTGTTAACGATCGTTATATTCAGCGTACTGGAAGCAATTTTTTCAACATTAGCGTTCGACGTTACATGCTTGTTTTCTTCTCCATACTTCTGAATCAAGCGTGAATACTGTGGATGATTTGTGGCGAGAAACTCATGCCGCTTCTCCTCTAGTGAGATGTTATTTTGCAGTAACATCTCTTGTGCTACATGAATAATATATCTTTTTTCTGATTCACTCCTTTCTTTCACTAAAATGGGAGACAAATTCAAACTCTCCAAGGCCGGAAATCTTGCAATGACAAATGCTCGAGCTTCGGCTGGGCCCATTTTGGAGGTAAGTGGCGTATTACGAAATGAAAGATTTCGAAGGGCTGTCAAAGATGCCAAATCTTGAATATCACTCCATTCGTTCACGGACAATCCTATTACACTCACACTCTTCAGATTACGGAAACTATCATTTTCATCACTAATTGCAATTTTTGGAATGGGATTGTTGTCCATTACAAGAGTTTCGAGCATTTGCAAACCAGAGAATTTGTTGATTTGATCTTGCCACGAAGTAAGATGACAATCTGACAAATCGAGGTTACGTAAGGAATGTAAGCAGCTGATTGATTGGAAATTCGACAGATCAGAAAGATCATTCTCTGCAGCACAAAGTTCTTGAAGTTGAGGAAATAGTCCATCCAATTTCAGAATTGTTGCAAAGGATGAGATTTTGCAGGATCGCACATTTAATCGTAATAATTGTGTGTGCTGGACCGCCAATGATGTATCTAAATCTTTCAAATGATTGGACGCAAGGCTCAATGAAGTCAAATTTGGAAATACATGAAGAATATCCGGCAGAATAGACCATTCCCAAAGTAAATTCCCTCCTAGATCTAAATCCATAACTCGATTTAAGGGCCTAAAATTTGGATCGATAGTAGAGATTCCTAAATTTCTCAATGAAATAATGGATACTGTATCGATTTGCTGATGAACTCGAATCTTGATTTCACCATGAAATTCGATTGGCTTTTTCCTCCCGGAAGACGTCAACGCTGTATGTGGAAGGATGTTGTTGGGAGCAATCAAAGGTGCATTTGGCTCGACATATTTCGTTTGTAAGAGCTCCAGCGTCAAGTGTATTCCTGTGTCGATTTTGCTTAAGCGGAGGAAGGATGCACCTGTGCTAGCAAAGTGACGAACCAGCGCTTTCGTCCTTCGACAAATGACGCTACCATCATGCTTTCCTCGGGAGGGGTCATCCCAGGTTATACCGGCATAGATCTCTTCTGGGTTCTTGGCTGAGGCCACAGGACCTAAGTATTCAACTGTCCCACAAAATCCATCGATATCACGTACACGTGTCTTCCCGACGATAAGATGAAGGGTATCGCTTTTATATTCATGACTTGAATGCATTCTTTCCATCCAAGGAATTGGAGTCAAATGTGACGATTTTGAAAAGTTGTGCGCGGCACTAAATTTGGAATTTTTTTACTTGATTCACAAAAAATCTTTCTTGTACTTGACGAGGCGATGAAAAAATTGCGTTAGTTAAGATTACACATTATCAGAAATGTTTGCAAATGCTGAAAATCACAAGGATAAAAAGATATAACTTTAAATATTGCAGCAACAAAACAGTTTAAATGACTTACATGAATCATGGACTTTTGTTTTATTTGCATGTTATGAGAAAATAGACAAACAACAAATGGAATAAAGGAGCGATAATGCATTCAGGGTCAATGCAAGTAATAACCAACGGTAATCTAAAACATTTGAAATAGCTTCTAAACTAAAAATTGAATTTGACCAAAGATATATAGTCATGATCACGTTGCAAACCATGGAAAGGCAAATCTGCGTTTAAGGATGCTTTCTAGTCTAGGCCTTTCTTATGTTACATACGCAATTGAAAGTAGGCTAGTATTTCATTGACCTTTATTTGTTTCCATTTGGACTACTCAAGAAAGTCATCTGATCATGCTCAGGAATGTCATTCATGAGAATAATAAATGGAAATGCTTTGATTTTTTTTACTTTTCTTGTTGAGTGCCCCAATACAGCTTCCTGGAAAAACAATAGCAATGAAAACTCAGTATTTGTTTCCCATTATTTTTTACTTGTTTGGAAACATGTGAAATTAGATCCATCAAACTAGAAAACGCAATAATGCAACACAGCTGGAACTCCCATTAAATATCAGATCAACATAGAGAAGAATCAGTTCCTGTATCTCATTAAGTTGCATGCTTGGAACCATTACAATCTAGTTTAAGTCAAACTTTACGTGTATTTATCCAATTTGATACGAAAAGTTACAGTATAGAATTCAACATTGATAAAGCGTTTGAAAATTGATTCGGGAACAAATTAGGCTTGAATTTGATAACAATATCCACACGAATTGATCCATCGTCTCTTTTGTCATGTCTGATCTGATAGATGGTTGCAGAAGATAGTTTGATGATTGGTATGGCATATCATAATGCTTTGATAACAATCGATATGACTCCATAATGAAAGCCGTTGCTGAAATGGTTCATAATGACGAAAGTAAAAAAACTCGGGTGAATCGCCATGACGGCATTTTTCATTCTAACTTCTGAAATCCATTAAATGGCGCACACCAGATACCTTGACAAGTATCTTGAGTGACATCAGGTTGAAAGAGGACGCTCCATGCGCCAACATCGTCTGCAACCCATAGGATATGTCCTGACGAATCGAAAAGGGTGTACGCCTGTTTTAACCAATAATCTTCTTGTGTATTTATGGGAGCTAATAAGATACCGTTATCGTTTAAGAGCTCCTTGCTAAACTTTAGGGCTTTCTTCCGATTAACAGCAAAGTTAAACGCAATCGCATCGTATTTTTGTGAATTAGAATTTGACTTCCATTGTTTGTAGAACCGTTCGTCATCCATCTCAAAGAAACGCACTGACTTTGGACAATTTCCTTGTTCTACAACGTTAATCCTCCAGGCATCACCACTCCAGTCTAATGCATCAATGTTTCGATAACCAAGCCTCCAAAGAACCTCTGTCGAAACTCCGGCACCAGCTCCGACGTCTAAGGCACGCAAACCACTTGCCATCGTCGGCTTTAATTTTAAAAGTGTATCATAAACTTCAGATGGTGATATGTTCGTATCTCGAGATGCCACGATGGAGTTAGTGTACTCTCGACGATTATATCCCAAAGACCGAAAATCACTTGAGGAATTTTCTTCGACACTGCTAGACTCCTCAGCAAGGCATATTGGGATGGTGGCACAATTCCATGTTCCACAGATAAGAGTAGCCAAGGCTTGCCGACGTGTCGCCGAAGAAAGGCTGGAACATAATGGTATCAACGATAAGTAGGTATATCTCAGAAGGTAACGTCGAATGGAGATCATGATAAGTGAATCAGTTGAGGAGAAATATCCTTTATTGCACTTTTGAAACCATAATTTCTTGGTGATGTGAACTGAAATCCAACTTTCACACCTACGGTTTCTGCTTGCTACTAGCACTGGTATGTCCAAAGCTACAGAAAGGTACTGTTTACTGTACAGAAGTTGGTATAATTGGTACAGGGTTTGACAGCAATTTTACACGTTACTCTACTAGAATCTGATTGAAATTGTTTCACTAATTGAAATTTTAACCAAGGAAACCTGTGAAATATGAAACAAGAAAGATCTTCATATTTGTAGTTTCCAAATTACATAATTTAACGTGGAATATAAATTGGCATACATGATTTCAATATAGTGGATCAATAATACTCTTAAATTTTTGAAAGGATAACTAAATTCATTAACTCTTCCATTTGTTTCAGGTTTTTCTACTATCACCGGTAAATAATATTCCCATTTAAGGGATGAATACATAGTCTGCCAGATGAAATGTTGGTAGTCATTGAGTCAAGTGGTGTTTACAATGAACATATCATAAAACAAAAGGTTTTAGTATTAACGAGATTTTATGACATTTCACACATTCTGAATTCATGAATTTTCTTGCAAATCCAAGACTTTAGTATCGTTACAAATTTATTTATTCTTTGAAAGATGGTAATCTATTCAGGACTATGTTGTATCTGAAGAGCACAATATGAATGGAGGCAAGCTTCGAAGGTAACGTCAAGCTATGGTTGGTGAAGTATTTCCCAAGATTAAATATCATCACATAGTAATATCACCAATTGGGTGAGATTGTATGTTCCTTATGATTTTATCACGCGTTAGGATAGAAATCCTACAGTTTAGTCTTGATAGGAGAATCCGCGTAACTTCCCTTTTTATACCTTCTCTTGGAAAGATTTGAACGCTACGCATGGGCTAAAGGGAAGGATGGTTGAGCCAGTGTTGTATGCTCTATGGAAGGATGCTTGAAGGACTATCATTTTGGAGAAAAATTCCGGATTCGCCAATCCTTATGACTTGTGTTTCGCGAAGAAAACCAATAGATGGATTGACATATACAATTGTGTGGCATGTTGATGGCATACAATATCGCAGTAAAAGTTGATGCGGTCACTGCACGTGTAAATGTGGTAAGGAAACTACACTTTCAATTCCAAGAGGGCAGGAGTACCTCGGAATGACACTTGATTTCTCAACGAATGAGAAGGTAAGGCACAAAATGAAGCAATACAGTAAAGATGTGCTGAAGAAAATGCCCGAAAACATAAGAGAACAATCAAGTGTGAAGATTAAATCTAATATACTCCTGTATCCTCAACTTTTGTGACAAGTTGGATGGATGTGATCTTAAAAATCTTGTGAAGATTTGGATTGTAACATGACTTGAATTTAATTAATTTTTCGTCTAACAAGACGGTCCTGAAAAGCATCATACATACGTTTTATTTACAAGCAGTATTTGGTCATCACTAAATTTGTAGAATGAGATATTATTTATTGTCATCCAAATTTGTGGGAGGTAGAAACTTCCGTGAAGGGCTGGGTAAATATACAGAATATCTTATTCTGTATATTTCCTTTTACTACAAATAAGTGGCATCTCCAACACTGGAATAAAAATACATCTTTTTGCCTATTCATTTATTCATAGACTGTATAATGCTTATCACCTTTTAAGTAAGGTATTATCTTCTTGATTTATACTTCAATTTATATCATCATATACTCAGATACTAGGAGTGGCATAGTACTCGAAAGCAAGGGCAGATGACCCAGCAACAAATGAAACCGGCATGCAAATATCAGGTACTTCTTCATCAAAGATCCTGTTGAAAAGAAGGAAGTAATTGTGCTTTACTGCCCATCCAGCAAGATTGTGGCCGACTTTTACACCAAACCATTCCCCCCTCACTTTCCGCGATGAAAAAATGAATGACAATTGTAGCGAGGATGCGCCCTAGAACTAGGTGTACAAGAGTGTACGTTTAGTATTTTGCGATGCAAAAAGGGAAACATTAATTTGAGTCATTGCATGAAAATGACTTCGGGTGCAAGCGTCACAATGCTTTGAAGAGATTCCATGAATCTTTACCATCGTCAATGGTACTACCTTTGCTGCCTATTGTGTGAATAGGGGACATTGGCTAAACTGTTTCTCTGTGGAGTATCATTTCTATCAAAGGCAACGTCTAGTTTACACAGGTTTGATTCTCCCTAAAGCTCTGTATATTGGACTTTTCAGATTTCTTCTAAATTTGACCTGGAATTGTTTGTACACCAAGGCTTACCCTCCACCCAAGCTACTCAGACATCACTATCATGAACTACTGCTTTTGCATGTACATCATTCTTTATGTTAAAGATCATAAATTAGCATTTTATAAAGTTATCATGCTCTTATAGGCTAGTTGTTGCGAATTGTTTGTTTCGCATTTTAAAATCTATTTACATCATCTTTAATGCCTTCGCGTCAAGATCTTCATCATTATGATCTCGCAGATGTTGTCAAGGATACCAGTCTTTTTACGTCCCATGCAACGTCAATTATGTTAAGCGACAGATTTAACTCTTCTAGGGGGTAGAATGATGCCAATACGTTTCCTTTCAAAGTTATGCAAAGGCTTAGAATGTGTTACAGAGAAGGAGCTAAATAGGATGTACATATTGACATGATCATCTTGCCTTGTGTCGGTGGTGTTTCTCTCAAAAACATTTGCCGTAAGTTGTTGCAGAGAGATGGGGATATAATCACAAAAATAATTCCCCTTTAAGCAAATTACAATTGCCAAACAATATCCTGTGTAAACATATGAATGAAGCTTCATTGTGAAAGAAAGATAGAGTATTATTTTGAAAAACTTGATTTAGTTTACATTATTCGATCCTCTTTGTGTCGATTTCTATGTGTCATAAAACTGACAATGGCGTCCCATACAACATCTGTAAAGTTCATAGCAAGAGTTCTAAATGAGACAGGAAGAAATCGAAAGCACAAAAATCCCAAAGGCATCAACATGATGCTTGTGGCCCAGCTCGCCTTCAAAGTATCAGTGTAATCCCGACGAAATTGTGGAATAATATGCTTTCTCAGATCATACCCTTCCATTATTCCAGTATTGAGAAAGGCTGCAGCCACAAAAACTGAATCCAATATTAGCATGTCTGCAATCAAATGAGTGAAGGCAGCAAGTGTGCCTTTCACTGGCAGGATATGCTCAAAAAAGTTGTATCCTAAATGCATGAGAGGCCCAGATACGAAGAACCCCCCAGTCATAATGGAGATACCTCGACGAGAGTCGTATGAAAATTTATTCATATCCATCAAGTTAGATGATCCTCTCATCGTCTTACGATGAAGCTTGAATTCAAGTTGCTGCGCCATAAAATCACCGCATATTCCGATTATACCAGCACTAATTGCTTTTGTAATGCAAGGAAAAGCCACAAGGCTTGAAAGATAGAATGATGACAATTTTTGAAGGAAAATTGATGAGAATTGAATCAGTTGAATGCCATAGTTTTGTGACATAATCAGCCCAAGAGCTAGAATCCAGCCCAATGGCAGAATGGTTGTGGCTTGCGGAGTGCCACTACTTGAATCTCCCAGAATTTTGGAGAGGAGTCTGACAGAAGATGCAAGCAATAGAAAAGGATCCTGCATCAAACTCTCTTTTTCATAGGATACTTTTGACTTATCATTCTGTGAAGACCGATTCCTGCGATTCATTCGTTGATCAAGATTCGCTACTGCCAGGGATGATGGTGATGACCATGTTGAGGCATGGGATGATGATATGTATCCACTCAGCTGATATGATTTTGTACTTATAAAGGCATCAACTAAATGAGTCGATAGAATAACAACCAACACGATCAAGAAAATTAAACATCTCGCCTCCTTCACCATCGTTCGGAACATCGTCCAGTTTTTACAGAAAAGAATCTCGACTCAGGCTAACTATTGGGTGAGTTTAAATTTCGAGTTTTTCATTTACAAGCAGGCTTACGTGTTGGATTGGTACGTCAGGAATTATTTTCTGACCATTCATTGAAAAATTGTAGAAGTGAATTTTCTCCCTGCCAGTTCAGTTTCATTCTGTGAGTACATGAAAACGCAGCTATTTTTTCCAAAGAACGTCGGCTTCACGATTTTTTAGTTCCAGCTGTCAAAATATGGCCTTGAACCGCGGCTACACCACTAAATGCGTTGAACTTGATTTACAGGGAATCCAGGAATGAAAAATGTAAAGAATGAAATACATATAATCCGTCATTGTGGACTCAATATCTTCTAATCTCATCCTTGATTAGCACTCTCAAAATATGTTCTTTCATTTGCCAAAGAAGGGGCTTAGGAAGTATCAAAATTGACCTTTTGTCTCTGCCAAGGCATTGTAGCGTTTGCATCCGTGTGATCTTCATCCTTATAACCATTCAAGTTATTTGAATTAATCTGCCAAGGCTCCTTGAAATGATAAATAGATGCTGTACAAGATATTTTTTCCGAATAAAATCTAGATTATAATTTCTCAGTTTTTCATGTCACTAAATATGTTGCTGACCTATGTAATAATCTGGAAACTCCCAACTCCATTGTCTGGTCTCCCACTGTGCGTTAAAATATGTTCCTCCCATTCAAGGGTGAATTAGGAGCTGACACTTTGCTATCTTCAAGGAAGCGAGCCCTAAGGATTGGATTAAAAGGCAATATCTTTCTGTGCGATTGAGGACCTGATGCCTCTAAAGGAACTTGTTGACAAGGCCAACATGTTGGGGACTTTGTTAAAGGATCAGGCGCTGTCGTATTCTGAGCATTACTTGAAGAGGAGCTGAAAATGATCCCTTAGGGTTTATCATTTGAGAAATAGGCTGTAGTATACCTAAGCGGTTAATCCAGTTATAGAGCTACTATTTGAGGAGGGATTTATTCATAGGTCCTATTGCTTCCATACAACAATGCGTAGAAGTTTGAATGACTTTGTATGGCAAATTTAGTAATGATCAATGTATGCTTGAAAATGAAGGGTAAGTCTAATTTGCTCAAAGATAAATATTATAACATTTGCACATCTGCAATCATTCAAATGATTCGACACTTACTGCATTCAACCTCTATGCTAGATTTGAATCCAAGATGCAATCATAGGAGTTGTCTAAATTAGATCATACTTTCTAACGGTGTCTTCTCCAAGTAGAGTTGATTACATTTCAATTACATTGCTTTTTGTGAGATTATCACAATTTGAGTACATTTTATTTTTATTGCCGAAAAAAAGAAGTTGAGATACGACAAATAGACGCTGTAATACGAATAGTATAGCTATGGACAACTCGTAGGTAATATTTGTAAATATCAAACCAGTGTTGCTGATTTCTTTATACACTATTTTACCATGGATATTTTGCTAGTTTCTCGACATATTATGTCATGCGCTTTTCAACTTTCGTGACGAAACAGTTTTGGTAAACTGGAAGTAATGCTGAATGTGACTGTTTTAAGCTCTGTTGCACAAAATGAAATTATGATCTATTTATTTATTTGTTGACTAGCATTGATCTCATCCGCGCCACTTTCCCTGTTGTGAAGGTTACTCTCATTCGAGCCACATCACCCTCTTGTGAAGGTGTTGCGTCACTCCTTCAGGCGCATGTGTTCACTTTCTGGTGAATCTTGATTAGGATATGAGTTCATTCTCTCAATATCCTTCTTAAGACTATTTTAGTTTTTAATTAGCGTTATAATAAAGAAAAGTGGAAAGTTAATGTCTTTGCTACCCAAACCCAGGCGTGTATATATTTAGAATATTTAGATTCTTTATTTGACTTGTACGAACATTCTTGGAAGTCTCCAACACTGGTATTAACGTCAGACTGGATATTGTTTATTTCACATAAAGTTATGAAATTAATGTATTTCTTTTAGTCTATACTTTAAGGTATGACATTGACACACATTGCCATAAATTTGCCACCTGCTCTAGTTCAGACTACGAAGCTTTATTGTAATCATCTAGGACAATGTAAAATAATTACTTCAATGTGTATACTTTGTTCATACCTGAAATAGCTTTACCTATTCCTGTAACGTAGTTGGTTGAGATTCTCCTATTTCCAGTCTTCCGTACAACCAAATCTTTTTCTCTAATCGGGTCTAATCTAATATGCCAATCTACAACTTTTGAGCTTTAATTGTGGGTCGTTTTCGGGTTGAATATCATCAACAAATGACATAAAAATCCTAAAAATATGCACTCAACAGATGATCTGTTGCGTCAGTCTAAAGGTGAAGTGCATATACGAATCTAGACAGAGTAAATACACCAATGACTCATAGGGCAACACAATCCTTTCCTTCAAGCGTTACCAATTTTGGCAATCTCTTCATAGGAACTTTATTCAAAGCGTTAAATCAGAGTCATGACGCTCTAAAATGACTATGCTGCTTAGTAACTTCACTATCTTAAACTCTACCCCGTAGCAGATCTTCTCAGAGTGTTTTATACGCCGAATTTTATGAAGAAATCTTGGTAGTATTTAAAGGTTGAGACCACTATCTATTGCTTCAATCGTAGTGACTTTAACCCTTAAGCAATAGGGAAATATTAATTGTGATGTGTCATAGAGACCACTTGTAGATTTTATGCGTCAAAGTAGCATGGTGAAGAGCTTGTATTTTGAGGAATACTTCAGCCTTTTCAAGTAACAGACGACTCTACGCAATTTTCAGATGCTTCCATGAAATTTTTATCGAAGAGGTTAGAAATCAATGATTTTAGACTACGAACAAACGGGTTGGTGCATTTTGCATGTACGTTGTTGGAAGTATTTGAATTACTAACTTGAGAGTCATCACGCAGCAGACGGAAAAATTTCCTGATGCCAAAATGTCTTTGAAAGAAAAGTTATGCATTATACGCCCCAACTTGATCCCCTTCTGTTTATTTTTCAACTCCGCATCAATTACAATTTGACCTTAGAATACAAGCCAAAATCGAAGCATGATCTCATTGCCTTTCTGCTGAATATAAATTTACATTTGATTTGATTATGAACTTTGTTAATCATTTTCCCCTTATGATGGATCTATACTTGTCCACTTCAGATTAATTCAGAAGCAAATGTAACACACAATAAATAAAGTTATACGCTTTTTACATCCATGGACAGTTCCGATTTTTGTGCGCCATAGCATCATAAAATTATTCATTTACATTAATTTCCCTCTTTTTTATTATACTTTTCAGAAGTCGTATATCTGAATCTTTTCTAGCAAGACTTCTTTTATACTTTAACGCTTAGGTTTAACCTAAAAAGGCCCGCTTGAAATCGGCCAATCGTCTCTCTTCCCTGGGAAGGAAAGAACCAGATTTGTGCAACTTTACCTCAATTAAAAATACACGAGTTAAACAGACAAAAAACAATTCGTAAATGAAAGGAAGCCAAAAAGAAGAAGACTACGGGTTAAAATGCCCATTGTGAGATACGGCAATACATTCACCTTTGCAACATACGCTGGTGGATATTTCCTCGTAACCTAAATGAGAAAGTATAAAGTATAAAGTATGAGTTTTCGAAATTGTTCCCAAGAATTCGTCGACTTCCAGGAACTTCCACCCGCTATAAGGGAAAAGTATGTAATATCTCTCATTTTTTGATAACCAAACAGACTCTCCATATATACAAGTAAAAATGGCTAGCCATGGAAGCAAAGACTACAAAGTTCCCTCTCTAACTGAATTTTTATCCGGACAGTATCAGATTAACACATCACCCCGACCATCTCCTGGGGAAAATGTCGAAACGCTTGAAAACGTGGATGTCGAATCATTGATGAGAAAGGACCACTCTCAGTTTACCAAGGATTCCAATATGACAGACGATAGTAATAAGAGTATCCTTGATTCAAGAGATGATCCCTTTGCACCACGAGATGGAAAAACTCTCACATGGCAGAACGTCAACATGAAATTGGTATGTATTTACTGCAACAATTGAATTTTGACTACGAAGCACTACAACTTATTTGATATCACTTCTTTTTTTCAAAAAGGCCGGGGTAAAAGGTGATGCAGAGCGCTTACTTCTCAACAAAGTCTGGGGAGAAGTTCCAGCGAAGCAAACAACTGCTATCATGGGACCAAGGTAAGATTAACTAAAGCGAAAACGTGTGTAAAATTTATCTTGAATATTCTAAGAATTAAACCATCCAACTCTATATCTTTGGCTACAACCAACAACAGTGGAGCTGGAAAAACTTCTTTGCTCAACATTCTTGCTGGAAGGGCAGCCACGAGGGGAAGAATCACTATCAATGCTGATATTCGTCTCAATAATTACAATGTGGATCCTACAAATGTTTATGTTAGACAACAAATCGCTTTTGTCGCTCAAGACGATTCACTGCAAGTCACATCGACACCACGTGAGGCAATTCGTTTTTCCGCCAAACTTCGTCTTCCAAGATACATGACTGATTCTCAATTGGACAAGCTCACTAATCGCATGATATCAGAATTAGGTTTGGAAGACTGCGCAGATACGATTGTTGGTGGCGCTTTGATTAAAGGTATTTCTGGAGGACAGCGTAAGCGCACAAGCGTAGGTGTTGAGCTCGTTACCAAACCAGCATTGGTATTCTTGGACGAACCAACTTCTGGATTGGATTCCTATTCTGCAGTGCAGTTGTGTCAGGTGTTGAAGAAAGTTGCAAATGCAGGCTCAAGTGTTCTGTTCACTATTCATCAACCTTCATCGGAAATTTTCAATTCCTTTGATCACTTGATTCTAATGAACAAGGGTATGGTCATGTATCAAGGCCCTGTAGCCTCTGTTCCTTCGTATTTCGCAGCTCGCAACTACCCAAATCCTCCGAACTACAATGTAAGTGCTTCCTTAACATCAGCTCGTTGATAATAGATTCCTCTACTAACAATGCAAAACTTCCCATCATCAGCCTGCCGATTGGATCATGAATGTAGCTCAGTCTGCTACCCTCGATCAGCTAAAGTCTTCTGGATTTTTCCCAGAAGACAAACGTAGTATTGGTGGTGCCTTTACTTCCGAAGAAGGAAAAGACGCTCTTGGAATTACTCTTACCAGACGATCGAAAGTTGGTGTTGAAGATAATCGTCCTGTTGGTATGCCTACAGAAATTAGGCTTCTTTTTGGTCGAGAGATTTCAAATTTACGTCGTGATGTTGCAGCTGTTGGTGCAAGATTTGGGTTGACTATCTTCCTCTCTGTTTTGATTGGAGTTATTTTTCTGAATGTAGGAAAGTCCGACTCTGCCAATCAACAGAATCTACAGAGTCACTTTGGTGCTCTGATTATGGCCATGCTCATGAGTATGTTCGGGACAGCTCAACCAGCTCTTTTGGCATTCCCTGAGGAACGCCCTGTTTTCCTCCGAGAGTATTCTACAAACCATTACAGTGTCATTTCATACTTTCTTTCGCGATTTACCATGGAAGCGTTCATTACCTTTCTTCAGATAGCAGTACAGGTAAGTTGGAATCATTCTTTTTGAGTGAAGCTTGACATCGCTGTACTAACATTTCTTCATCCATGAAAGGTTGTGATCGTATTCTTTATGATAGGATTCCAGGCGAACTTTGGTATCTTTCTTGTAATTGTTTACTCATTGGCAATGTCGAGTACAGCTCTTGCTGTTCTTTTGGGGTGCTCTGTAGAAGATCCAAAACTAGCTCAAGAGATGCTTCCAATCTTGTTTGTGCCACAAATGCTTTTCGCTGGGTTCTTTGTAACTCCAAATCTCATTCCTGTGTGGTTGCGTTGGGCCCAGTATACATGCACTTTAACTTACGCTGTTAGGTTAGGGCTTGTGGCAGAATTCCACGAAAACTGTGGAAATCCAGAAGCGAATGCCAATTGTGCACGACTTCTCGATTCGATTGATGCTAGGAACGATCTTACTTGGATGTATTGGATTGTCTTATTGAGTCTTTTCTTTCTTTTTCGGCTCATTGCTGTTGGCGTTCTGCGAAAGAAGGCCACGAAGTTTTATTAACTGCAAAATCTTTGAGTGATTTATTTTACTTTTACGTTTGGTAGAAAAGAAAATCGAGGTGTCAATGACTTCCATGGTAAAATTAATTCTATACATTTTTGTATGTCTCCTTAGCTTTCGTGGAATTGATGATAGTAGAGATAGACAGTAGTGAATAAAACGCCAACGTTCTTAGTTATGGCTGTTTCTATGACATAAAAGTGATGCCTACTTTATCATGACAGCGAACAAAAAAGCTAATTCCTTGTCTTGAAATACTGCAACAACAAAATAGCTGTTTTACAGAAAGCTTGATGATTTTCCAAATTTATTGAAGTATCATGCATCAGCAGATAGTTAAATGTAAAGATCAAGTGGGTACATTTAGAAACCGTATACCACAAACTGCCCCAGAAGCCACATAAAAGTTTTCACAAGGGGTACGAAGAGGAAATATCTGAAAACGTGCCAGGAGGGAAATCATTACTCGGGTTGATGAAATAGACGTAGCATCTAAAAGCATTTAGATCTATATATTAGCAATTCATCTCATGGGAGAGCTCTGAAAATTGGCTTCCCGATAGTACACCTAAATCCAATCGATCATCCAGTCAAAAAATAACAAAAATGTAACCTGGTTAAGGTTGCAATACCAAGTAAAAAATACATATACTTAGGAAATATGCCAAGAAACTATGCCACAGAGTCAACTTCATGATAATTTCTGTCAACAAGCATCCAAGATTATTTATGGAGTAGGGTTCATGTCAACATGACATGATAGAGCTCTGGAAAATAATGATCAGAAATAGGTCTAAATTAGAACATAACACTTTGTCATCCAGCCGCATGCTCGTTCGAACGAATGACAACTAGGATTCTTATAGAATCATCTGTCATGGATGCTTATAGGACTGAATTGCATTCATTCTAACTGCAATGTCAATAGATTGGCTTTAACCATGGACATGAACTAAAATCTGTCTCATGAGCATGACATTAAGCCAAAACCTTCGAGAATTCTTAGCCAGCAATAAAATTTACTTACTATGGTGCTGAATTCGGAGTAAAGTTTCATGCTGAGGTCATTTGAGCTGCAAAACCAAACAACTGCTGAGGATAATTGTTATATGTTGTTCTAGCAGCAACTGCTTTGATAATAAGTAGTACGGATCACACCACACACAACTAGAAATAAATACTGGAAATTCCTAGCATACCAAAGTTTACACATGATTTGTGATGCTACCCCCATAGCATAGAGTGTTTTGATGATATTGAAGCCCCAGTCAGCAAGGCAAGCTTCAATTATGAAGTAATATTGTAAATGAAAGATTCTACCTACATTGTCACTCACATTAGGGGAAAACAAAGAAGGGAGATGCCATCAAAGGAAACAAGGAACCATGGATCATCAGCAGTCGGGGAGGTGATCATGTGCAAAAGCGTTATTTCAATTTTGCAATCAAATCAAAATATTGATCAATTTCTTATATAATTTGAAACTCTTTTCGGACATGATGATAATGATATCCTTTGAAATTAGTGCTATCAGTCGGTTAATGCAATGTATCGAATGGATTCTCAGAAGGCTCTCTGGATCTCTCTCCATATTCTATACGAAATCGCTCTTAATACGTCAGCTCTATGTGAATAAAGACAAATCAGCAATTGGTCTTTCTCTAATTAGGAGAGAATGATTTGATTGGATCACACTATAAAGGAGGGAACAAAGGGACAGACATCAACGGAGATGTATGTAAAAAAATCTCAAAAGTAGGTTGTTTATGAAATCATTACACAACTTGTCTCTTTCTTGATATTAAAGATTACTAAGAATAAATCACTTTTGTACTTTCATAATTGATGGCTGAATTTCATCAAAGATTGAGGACATGATGCCGTCTCCAAAGGAAGAACCAATCATTGTACCCCAACCAGGCGTAATTGCCGATCCCCAAGCTCCGCCGATGGCCGCTGCAAATAATCCTAACGCACGGCTGAAAATCAAGGACGTACTCTTGACTAGGTAGGAGAGCATAAGTGGTGCGACTAAGTCCTCCTGGCTTTTTTCGCTAGATGAAGTCCTCTTCTTCCTCCGGCTTTCATAGTATCGATAATAGGTGAAAGTCAAAATGATTTGATGTACACTATAATCAGCCATGAAGGCGATGACGTTTGACCAGAAGCAAACAGCATACATTTGAGTGGTCACCTCGCTCTTAGTGTGCGATTGCTTCGCGACACGGACTGATGCATCAAAGGGATCCAAGGTTAGACGATCCAGAGTGAATTCATCAAACCAACGCTCTGCCAACGATTCATAGAATCTCATGACTAAAGTAATGGCGTGAAATTTTCCGAGGCCTACAAGAATTTTGTAGGGTAATTCCTTAATCCTTCGATTCCATTCCTCCTGTGCAGTGATAGTGAAGGATGAATTCAAAGTGATAATGTTAGTCGAAAGAAAAGCGAAAGCATTGAATTAGAACCGATGGCGCCAAAACGCTCTGTTTTAAGTAAAGTAACTTCATACACCGAAATAGGTGCAGTCAGATTTCAGCAACGGTCTTGAGACTCGTTCCATCATCGCGCGTAGGCAGATCTCGTAATTGCACATATCTATGTTTAAAGACGTACCTTTTCCCATTGTTCTTGCTGTCTATCTGCCTTGGAAGCAGACAATTTTCCTTTGTTCACGAGTTCATCTCGTTCATAGTCTGCCTGAAGTCTATCTTGTAAGTAGGTCGCGAAGGAGTTCGACGCTTGGATGACTGTCACTCGAAACGTCTTCAAAAGTCGAGAGAACATGTGTTGAAATTGGTTTTTGCCATTCGTTTTAGTTACTAAGTATATGACTTGAATACGATTCAAATTAACTTACCGACTTAATCAAATTTTGAGCATTCAGATGATCTAACCATCCTTTGCGGTCCATAAGCAGAGTGCGACCGGCGTCGGCCGCACTTTTCACTTTCATGAATCTATTCTCAGGGCTTAGACTAGATCGTCTCACGCTTGCTAAGGCCAAGATTTTGCTACCCTTGACGCTGTCGTGGAAATAATCACTTAATTTACGAAATGGCTTGTCGGAATCATTGCTTCCTACTCGATTCATATTGCTATCTTTGAAGCCTTCTATCATTTTTGCAATCTACAGACAAATGCCGAGTTTAAAATTTATTCACAAAGGATGATTGCGGATAGCTTCTCAATGCCTTGGTGGACAAACATACAACATTGAATAGTAAATACTGAATTAACACATACCTAAATAGGCTTCGAATACTGATAGAAACAGACAGTACTTTACCACTGGATTGTTTCCGTTTACGATGACGTATGTGACTGTTGAATACTGATGACACAGTCCGCTGTAGGAATCCACACATTTTTCCAACCGCATGGGAATTATCCTTCAAAATTAAATAAAATAACTAATAGTTTCCTCTTGAAATATGGATCAACGTTGACACATTTTATAATTACTCTATGGCTACTTCAAACTGGACGAATCTACTTCCCTAAAATGTGTGGTCAATGGTATAGCAATTTAAACGATTTATAGTTCTAAAAACCTTGATTACATTCTCAACTATTCCCTACTAGTTCGTAAATGGTTATTCTCAATTTTGTTTGATAAAAGGTGAATAAACTAAAGATTATCACCTTTCCTATCTTCCCGTCGTAGTTCCTTAATATATTGGAATAAAGTGAGTAGCTTAATTTACATGTTCCCTGTCCTTTTACCTGCCTTTAAACTGGAGATGACAATATGACATCAGCGTAATCCTATCATTGCAGCATTTCCGTATACATGAAAGTTTCCTTAAGCTAAGATATTGTGGGATTAGATGAACTATGCATTTCTATGACTTGAGTTCTGGGTGATGAGATCAGGACCACAGCGAGGATTCCTAAGTCTTTCGAGAAGCATCGAGTGCTGGCTTGTCACCACCCTCGAAATCCATCTATCTACATCAAATCTGAACATCTAAAACGATTTCTAATCCGCTAACAGCATAAGCTACTCGCAATTAGCTTCTAGACTTTCGTGTTTCATCATAATTTTATTTTACACCACCCCAAAAACTAGCAATCGAAAGTACCAACTTTAATGGTGAAAGTGAGTGGAGAGGTGTGAATGTAGGAAGATTTGCTTGCTTTGCTTCATTTGTCATCAAATGGTGTGCTAAGATTGGAGTCCCAGTTTGTTTTACTACATATCCCTTTTGTAGATTTCGTAATCGAGGAATTTTGGCGCTAACATTGATTCTAGGCCTTGCGAACACAAACTATCTTACATGCGGAAAAAGACAAATTAAGTAGTTTGGCATCTCTCACAAGATGTATGGTTCAAATTAGATATAATTTTCCCCTGTCAAGGGATTGGAAGATATCCCTTTGCACTCTCTAATATTTTCTAATCAAATGGCTGATATGCTCTGCCAACAAGTAAGGAGCCATAGAGCAAATGCAATTTCTGATGTACAATTGCTGAAGAACCAAGGCCGTTTTGATAATAGCTTTAAGGGAGTTTGTAATTCAACATGATTCCTAAATTTTCTATGATCTTTGAAATTTCAAATAGTGGGGTGACCATTACAACGATGCAATTTGACAACTTGTTTCCAGTAATATTTGATATTTTTCCAAAAATTGTTTCGCGCATGTTCATATCCAAATACAAAGCATCGCAGTACGGAAGATAGTTTCCATTTAATGGTAGTGGCGTGCTTAGACTCAACCTGAATTTTTGCAGAAGCAAAATAAATGCCTATATATTTTGTGTGATTTTGCTGTTGCGAGAATCTTTTATCTATAAGATAATTTTGAACGATGACTTGAATCCCTTATTTCATAGAAAACTCATCAGCGCAGCAGCAAAACTGCATAGTGGATCCAAATTTTGATTTTTCTAAGGCATGTTACTCAATTTGTATGACCTAGGTAAGCATGAAAAAGATGCTGATAAGTTTTGGGAATTCATAAAGCGTAAGAGTTCTTTGAGTTTTCCTAAGATCTCATCATGCATAAAGTCTTTTGATTCATCCTACTATGGAGCATTATCCAATTCAAAATGACAGTAATTTGTCAAGATTCCTCAGTCTCCGTAATAATTTGTGATCATTTTCCAATAAAGTATGCTTCTAGAATTCATCCCTTATTCCTTTATTTAGTGCATGTAAGGGCATGTGTTGAAATGTTGTCTATGGTGCTCAACCAAACTACAAAGTAGGAGAAACTTAAGAGAAAGAGGTTCCACTAAAAGTTGTGGTTGTTTACTAAAGATTAAAATTGAACTAAACACCTCACCGTATCTTTGAATTTATTGGCCTCAAGATAATAATAGATATCCCTAATGGATAACCTTTAAACAAACAAATAACTTAAACTCTGAACGTAAGGGATATTTCCAATAGACATGTTCCTTTAGAAGCATTAAACCGATCAAATTTTCAATCCTGAGCAATATTTCAGCTTTTCAGTAGAGGTTAATTTTGTATCTCCTCATAGGTGATCCGCTGAGTCAAAACCTATCTTGCTGAATTTCTAGATGTGGATGTGATTATGAAAGATCTTTATGCTGTTTTAGTTTATGTTAATTTCTCTGAAAATAAAGATACAGTCACAACTTGCTCAGAGAATACATCAACTAAAGATTTCATCCTAAATTTGGGTTGGGGGCTCATGATGACAAATCACACACTTAATTTGGGACACTGACAGCATTCAAATTTATTTTTTGTGTCTGCATGATTACCTATTCGTCTTGTCGAGCAAGTATCATAATTGCGTCTGTTGCCCTCCGCTTTTCAGTACGTGGCTTCTCTCTATTATCATCAACATCAACAGCAGTAGCAGCAAAACCGATTACATCATTATCGACAGTAAAAGGAGCAGGATCACCACTCACAACCTCCTCATTGAAATCTTATTCAATGAATACTGTTATGGATCAGAGACTTCCGAAAGCTGCAGTAGCACAATTAACCTCCACGTCAGATAAATTGTCAAATTTGAGAGATATTGCAATATGTGCTGCCCTAGCAAAGCAAAATGGTGCTACTATGCTTTTCCTTCCTGAGTGCTTTGGATATATTGGATCATCTTCGACGGAAACATTACAGAATGCTGAAATTATTGAAAGGGATTATCGGAATGAAGCTGATACCTCGAAAACGACGGAAGCACGTCAATCAAATGATCCTCAGATAACTAATTGGATTAAGTCAATCTTGGAAACGGCAGAAGGAGAACCATTCCCCCCATATGAAAAAGACCTATTCAAACATGCAACAGAAGGAAATAAAAATTCAATATCCATTATGGATGGACTAAGCACGATAGCCATTTCATCTGGCCTTTGGATTTCAGGCGGAGGAATACACGAATACATTGACGGTGAGCGGGTCTATAACACTCATATTATCATGAACAATCAGGGAGAGGTGGTATCCAGCTACCGGAAGGTTCATTTGTTCGATGTTTCAATTCCAGATCGTGGCATCGACCTGCAAGAAAGTAAGACTACCAAACCAGGAGATTCATGGGTGGTTTGTGACTCTCCCCTGGGAATTTTAGGTCTGTCTACCTGCTACGATATGAGATTTCCAGAACAGTATACACACCTGGCACAGAATATGGGTGCACAAATTCTCTTGATGCCCTCTGCATTCACAGTTCCAACAGGACAAGCACATTGGCACGTCTTACTTCGTGCTCGAGCAATTGAAACCCAGTGCTATGTCCTCGCAGCAGCGCAAGTGGGTCAACACAATCCGAAACGACAGTCCTACGGCCACGCCATTGTCATCAGTCCGTGGGGAGATGTCGTCGCTGATGCAGGACCGGAGGATTCTCCTACAGTAATCGTTTGTGATATTGACTTGACGCTCCTTCACAATGTGCGTCAACGAATGCCAATCCAAAGTCATCGAGATGCTGCCTCCCAAGCAATCATGAACACATAGGACCCTAAACCCCTTGGCTGAAAAAACGGACTAAAATCAATGCTTTAAAATGCAGAATTATTTTCTGTTGTTTTTCGCCTTTCACTTTTCTTTTCCTATCACAAATAGCTTGATTCGAAAGAATATCTTTCACTTCATGGACTTTTTGGTGTAAAAACGCAGATAGCGCTCTTTAATTAATTGAATTACTGTTCAGCCTAAAGCAAACTAGCATATCCTAGCATGTCAAAGATTACACTTGACTTGAATATCTCTGATGAGAACTAACGTTTGGGAGGCAAGAAGGCTTGCATAAGACAATACGTGTATTTCCTCTAAAGACATCCTTCACAATACATAATAAATATGTTCAAAACTCGAGGGAGTGGGAAGAATCAAGGCAAACTTAACAAGGATTTGTTAAAGAATGACGACAAAAGTGTCCAACTATCAACGCGAAGGCTCTAATCTAAATAAAAAGAGAATGCCAAGTAACTTAAAGTGCACTTCTAATGTTGTAATGAGTATAGGTACAGAGGATCTATGAGTGTAGAAGATGGAAAAGAGATGGAAACTTCAGACCAAATTTGATCAAAGATTATTTCTAAATTTCTATTTGTTTTCCTGGAGAGCAAATGAATGACGCTCGCAGAGAGCTGTGCCACAATTCAAAGTGAAAGTTTATTCAACCATTTTCTGATTCTATTTTCTTGAAATTTCTAAATAATCATGACGAAAATGTTCCGCTACATTATACATGTTTATTTTCAAGGAATGTGCCGTCCTTTAATGTGATTTTAACTAAACAGAGGAGTACGACTTATCTCGTAAGAGAGGCTGGGTTTTTAGCCAAATTTTTGCGGCAATTACGTGATTGCGATCAAAATATTCTCTACTTTTTCCCAAGAATCCTCAATAAAACCCTCAGTAACCAAATCGGTCCAGCTTGAAAACAAAAAGATAGGTTAAGACAAAGACAAAACTCGTAAAACATGCGAAATGCATCTCCAAGTTAATTGAATAGACGATCATCCAGTGGATTATCAAACATATCATGCCTTGGAGCTGCGAGTAATACGGGACGGCGACTTTCGAACAGTGTAAGCTTGAGCATGTATATAAATAAGAGAATGCAAGTTACAACTGCAAAAACCAATGTCTCGTTGATAAATTTCAGCTTTGCAAGAACAATGATAATTGCAATGATCACCAAGAAAATTAATGCCATCGCTAGTGGCGGAAGTCCAGGCTTGTAGCTATCATCTCCATAATTTCGAGCTTTTTGCGAGGCTTTCACCCGTTTTGCAACTACTAGAAGCATCATAGCTGCCATAAATGCACACATAGTGACCAAGAGAAAAATGTCGGCTTTCGACCATTCATCGACACGAAATGAGTCCAGAGATTGGCATTCTTCGTCGCACCAAACACCATACTTGAAAATTCTTTGGCATATATTCCAGTCACCAACATCATAGTAGTTATCGTAAAGAGAACGCCGATATTGATCTATTGACTTCCAGAACTCGATTCCAAATTCCTTTTACACGGTAGCATTTGAATGGTAAGTTACGACTTGGCTTTTTCCAAAGTTGCCTGGTTGATTTTCTTACCTCTAGCTGATCAGGAACTGCTGTTAACTTTTTCAGTTGCCTATTTCCGTCTCCGTTCAATACATCGTCATTAGCGTACATATATGTGTCATCGGAGAAATAGTCGTCGCCGTAGTAATCATCTTGCTCCTTTTCGTCTTCGTTATTTTTATTGTAGTAGCTTGCATCTTTTTTTCCATGCTCTGCTATGTAATCATCATCGTACCAATTTCCGTTTTTCTTGTTAAATGTTTCGGATATCTGATTTGGAATACATGCCTGGCAATTATAAAAAGGTGGCTTGAAGCTTACTCGTGTCGATAAATAGTAACCATTTATTTCGTACCCCCTAGACGAATGCTTCTTACTCGATTCACCATCATCAAATTTCACTGAACACTGGGCATCCGTGTACACATGCAATTGTAATTTAGTGGATGTGAATGTTTCTCGATCCATGCAACCAATCTTGGCGTAAAGTTTTGTTTGCGAGTTTGCAGTCTCTTGTAATAGAACGCACTAATATTTATCCATCAAGCAGCAATTGATCAATTAGGGGGAATATTTATTTAAGCAATGTTCTGGCGTCATTACTTACATTAAGGTATCCAGCATCTCCAGGGAGTACAAATTCTTCACCCAATAACAATGCCTGGTCATTAAAATACGCTCTCATATAATGCGCAATTGATACGACAAATGAACCAATGTGATTGAAACGACATTGCTTGGAATTGCCATTGTTTTCAAAGAAATCAAATTTTATCATATGACCGTTGTTGCTTTTTAATGGAAGAAATAGTGTGAGGAAGGATTGAGTCAAACTCCAAGCAAATTGTTATAGACTTTAACAAACTCACTAGTGGATACAAGAAGTTGGCATTAACGATACCGCTCCAAATCCATTTCGTCGAAAGTGAAACAGATCATCATTGGTGGTAGCTACGTTGTCGTCAGTTTGTTCACTTGAATCTTGAGCAGCGGCATCATTTCCGTTACTGTCGACTGCATCATCGTTGGTTGTATTATAAGAACTAGCGTCATTGTTGTTTGAACTACCGTCGTTATAGTAATCGTCGTCAGCAGCCCCAACAAGAACTGGGATCAAAGCGTCCGGAAAATATGACAAAGCAAGCAGAGCAAGAAGGAAAAGAGAATAATTGGATACCGACCACCTAGTATGTCTTCTTCGAAACCTCATTTCAATTTCGTTCTTCGCTTCACAACGTTTACCATCAGTAATTCTGAAACTTCGTTCGGAACTCATCATCTCGTAATTGATTACGTGTTCTTATTTTGGATATATCGTCGCTTACAGTTCCACTTTCACAATGGATGCACATGAATTTAAGGCTACTCGATTCGAGTAAAAGTTACAAACGACTATAGTGGCATTGGCCGTTAGGAATTTCAAAGGTGGGATAAAAAAGCACATGAATTTATTATTACCGTTAACGCGTCGCTTTTTGTATCCAAAAAGAGTGCACAATACTGATAAAGTGATTACAATTCTGTAACTTAACTTAATCAGGTGTAAAAATTCCTTTTACCTTAATACTCTGAATCATGTCTCTACCCAGCAAAAAGTAGCCGGCAACAACGCGCACTGACTACTAGTCACTGATGTGAATCAAGTGACATCATATACTCTTGACCGGATCAACCACGATTACATCAATTTATTGACATTGGCCTTAAGTAGTTTATTTACAAATGCCATCAAAACTCATTATTTTTCTTATTCATAGAAATATTGTATTGAGCAAAAGCCAAGTGAATATTATTTATACTCCTGTCATATTCTTTTCCTAATACTCACCATATGGCTCTCATCCATCTCTCAGTCGCTTAGAATTACTTGCCAACTTCTCAAAAGTATTTTTTGCCAGCTGTAATGCCAAGATATCACAGCAAAATAGCACCCACTATGTTCATTGCATTGTAGCACTTATCATACATGCCTTTGCTAGGAAAGAACGGCAGTTACAAAGACTACAGATGCAGTACTGAATGGCAAAGTCAAGACAGCGCTAGAGCCATTGAAATGCTCACAGCTCAAACTCTTTCCTCCGTTCTTTGAAGAGAAAAAGCTCAACGAGGATGAGCTCAAAACTTCAAGGGTATCATTCTGAAAAAAATACCCCAAGATAGAACATGGATGGATCTGATCCATAGTAAATCCTTGAAGGAATTTGCTGAAGGATATTGAAATAAAAATAAGTAATCGCAACCAGGAACTTCACTCGTCAATCTTACAGTCTTTGCTATGGAATAAAAATTGCGTAAGGTAGAGAGTAGCGGAAACAAAAATAGTGAAAGGAACGCAAAGATTCACATCTTTTTGTGACCTGGAAAAAATTAGCTTTGATAAGTTACCCAACCACGAAGATTGAGATGTAATCTCGCTTACTGAGAGCAAAGTTCGTGTCTGATTTTTACTAACAATGGGGAAAATGAACTAATTTCATGCGGCAATGAATAGTCTTTCATTCAAAAAGGTAATCTTAACCGACTCCCAGGAACGAAATGAAACTTTTATCAAATGTGTCTGGCACAATAGATTAAATCCCCGTTGCGTTTGAAAGGTTACATGCCAATAGGAGGATGACGAGTTAAAGATTGAAAGAACAGCTTGGCTGTTGAATGGTCCTTAGTGACAAGAAAAATTAATATTTGTGAAATACTTGATTTACAAATTTGCATTGCCAGAACTGTAAGAGCGTAGATTAATTGAACATGACATATATCTCATGCAACAACCAATGAAGTACGTAACGATTGTTGGTAGCGAGTTACTATTTGAACTTAGTTTATATTCAAATTGCATAAGCTTCTAGAGTGGAATTGGATGACAAAATCATTTCTTTAAAGCTTCACTTATCCAGTATATGACAGTGCTAGTCTCAAAGACGATTCCATACGTATTCGACCCATATCGGATCGCAATAATGAAAAAGCAAACCTTCCAGAATTGCACGTTCAAGTGTACAACTCTCAAAGGACTATCAAGAATAGCTGCTGAGGCTAGTATAAAAATTCAATTTCTCTTGGGTATTTCTCTTGTCGAATGCACAGGGAGAGATTATTACATCAACTTAAGAAAACGTCTCCCCTCATCCTGTTCAAAAAGCACTGGAGAAGAAATGCTATGGCGTCTCATTCTTGGCGAATTGAGCCTGAACCAATCAATCTTAACGGACTGCACAATATTGTAGTTCATGCTCCTAGTCGTCTTGGAATTTATTCCAACCCTGGTGATTGAAGAATGCCATGGTTGAAAGTTGTGGACTCTAGGATAAGTATGTTGCAGTAGATTCCTTTCCTCTTCAATTCAAATTTATCAAACAAGTTAATCAATTTTTGAGAAGATTAGGGAATATCATTAGTAAATTGTACCGTCATGATATAGAATAAAGTGAAAACATCCCTTGGTCCGGAATTCTAACAGCAACTATGTTGGCTATTGTTACT
>CAAAJI010000009.1:54044-132495 GCA_900642245.1 Fragilaria radians | reverse complement strand
TTATTGATTAACTTTATCTTATTAGTGACAGCTATCAGAGCCACCTTTCCCACTGTGCTACATGCAATTTAAACACAAGATTAAACTTGAATTGGTAACTGGTGCAGGAAAAATCAAACATATTGTACATAGATATAGAGTAAGCGATTTAATTCTCTTAAGGTCTGACAGCTCATCAATATGACCAAACTGTATAGGGAGGGCTATTTGCCATTTCATAAATAAGGGGTTATGCGCTTTAAATATAGTGTGCTGACATATCCTCCAACTCTGCCTGGCATGTTTAGGACTCCGGAAATAACATTTTTAATGGAGGTGAATGCAGCATTCCGATTATGCAACATCGGTAATACTTGAAGTTATGCTTTAAAATTATTTGAATCAAAACTGTAGAATTCTCAAATATAAGTGTGGATGCCTCTGCAATTCTTCGACGATACCAGTAGATGAAACTTTCCAATTTTCTAAACGGTTGATTACTAGTCACTGATACTAGTCAAGAGATGCCTGTTAGATATGTAGCTTGGTAATAGAATGAATGGTAATGTGCTTATCTTGGTTTCACTGTTTAGTAGTCGGATTCAAATTCTCGATTGTGAGGGAAAATGGAAAGGACGAAGAAGTGGAAAATGTTAGATTGATGACGAGCAGGAATTAAGGAAGTTAGTACGACACATTCAGTATTGACTAAAAACTTACGCAATGACTTTGGAGTTGAGGACATTAAGGAAGTATCTGTAACTCCTAGGCAGTCATAAAAAATGAGATATTAAGAATAAGATAAATATCACCTGTCTGGGTTTGGAAAGCTGCAAGGTGGGCTAGACAAGATATTTGAATTACATTTAGGAAACTCTCAAGGTATTCATCGGGCTCAAAAATAGCATTTGGAGACTGTGAAAAGGGTTCCGGAATACTCTGTAGGGTCTGAATGTAGAATATTGGTACTAATGACGGGGGGAGGACAGGGAAGGCTCTACTCAGAAATGAGAATACAATTTGTGGCATGTACCATGGAAATCATTGGAAGTAAAGCTTAGGATTAGTGGGATTATACGTTTTTGTGAATCGTTCGCTCTTTCTGAGGCATCACATACCGGTGTTGCCTCAAATACCAAAATGTCCCCAAAGCAGTCAGAGTGGAAGTAACTTTAAGGACAAGTGGCTAATGAAATATGGTTTAGAAACAACTACAAAGGACGCAAAACCAAGCAATAATCTCTCAATTAAGTGCAGATTTTGTGAAATCGGTTAAGTTGCAAGTGAGAAAGAGAATGAGTGGAAAACAAAATGATTAGGAAGAGGGAAACAATATCAAAAGCCATGGAGTAAGGATACGATTGAAAACAGTTTAAGGAGCACCATTCAAAAAGTTATTTCGATTATAGCAATCTGAAAGCCTCTGAAGATAGAATCAAATTCTTTCAAGAAGTTGACGTTGCTTACATATTTGCACATTATTAAACCCTAACATAGGCAAGGCTGGAAGAAAGGCTAGGCGTAAATTATTGATTCCTATTAGCAAAGAAGTTGTTTTAATCACCAATAGTCAATTGCTAAGGGATTATGATGAAGGAGAAGATGATGATAGTGATGAAACTGTACCTTATTCTACACTCCTAGAAGATAATACTTTAAGGTTGTAGTTAAGCAATGACTTGATTGCACAACTGAAATGATACTACAAAAATAGCTCTTTAATATTTCATCTGCGTTGCTATCTTGAACTCAGTTGTGGCAAATTTAAATGTGCTCCTGTCAAAAAAACACTGGTTCAATTAGACACGGATTGGCAATAAACATTATTCTCCTCCTTCTTCAAATAGATCACTTGAATTTGTTGTACAGAGTATTGTACCTCCCCATCTCTCACCAGGCTGACCGGAACCATACAAGGAGTATATATGTAAAACTATCATTTCAGCAAATAAAGGAATGTGTAATATATTGATTCTCCCAAAAAGATCGAATGACGTTGCTTCTCCCGCTTTCTCATCTCTTTTTAAATCAATGATGGTATAGTTCTATCTGAGACTCAAGCAATAAAGCCATAAAGATGTTTTCATGCCAAAGAATTATTTGAAACTTTGTATTTTGGTTTTTGTTTCCATTCCATTGCATCTTCATAAGAATCATGTTAAAGCTTGATATATTCTTTGGAAAGTAACTTTTGTAGGCTTCCATATTTACTACATAACTCTTGGTAAACTTAGTGTATAGACCACATACTTTGATGCTTTGCTGTGATAAAAAGTAAGATCATTATAAAATATGTATTTATCTCAATGTATTCATAGAAAATCACTTTTTTCGTGTCATTTGGGATTCATTGCTTTAGAGATGTCATACACTATTTTCCCCTTTGTCCGTCGACTGCGTAACTTCTTGAATCCTGCTTCACAGCCCTCCTGAGAAAATGTCATCATATTGATATCAGGCTTTAATTCAGCTTTCTTCAGTAGTTCCAATACACGTTGAAGGTCTGTCGTGGAAAAGGTAGCCACATGCAATGTCTGACGAGAATCTCGAAATCCTGTCCCCCCAAGAACAAAAAATCGAAAGAAGGATCCAAGACTACCATTGAGAGCAACATAGGTTCCTGATTTTTCCTTGAGTAGTTTTAAACTCCACTGATGGTAATCTTGTATGCCTTGACCACCACTAAAGGATGCTGCGTCATACACATGATCAATTGTTCCGGCGTTTGCATCTAGAAAGGCCTTCATTGCTACCTCATTGTTGTAGTCTAAAACCTCTGTGACACCACCACAGTGCTTAACATAGTCTTCATTCTTGGTGGAGCATATGCCAACAATACGTTTTACGCCCAACCCCCTCGCAAGTTGTGCTGCTGCCAAGCCACAACCCCCACTAGCACCTATAATTACCATGGTATAGTCGATAAAATCAGATTTGGAAAGTATTGATACACGATTCCAACCTGTGATGGCAGTTAAATAGGCCACGGGTATGGCAGCGGCTTCATATGGAGTTAACCAATCTGGTACCTTTGTCACTTGATCTGCATCGGCAATGCAAAATTCTGCAAGGCTCCCGAGACCTTTCCCAAAGACAATATCTCCCACCGACCATTGCGTTACAGAACTTCCCACTTCTACGATACGTCCACAAACATCAATACCATATACTTCCGAGGGTGCGAAAGGACGAGGGAGTTTGTAATCAATAGGATTGATAGCCGATGCCAAAACTTGTAATAGCACATGACTAGGATGTTCTATCTTGGGTTTTGGAAAATTATGGGAAAATTGGAATTGGGACCACCAAAGATATCCTTTTCGATGAGCAGCGTTCATGTTTCAAATTATCGCTCCAACTGTGAAAAGGAAAAAAGTAAGAATTCAGAAATATGAGAGAAAAATCCTCTCCAAAATTTTGGAAAGCTTTTCAGATCTTTTTCAATTCCAATACTATGTATGATGAACAAAAAGAGAGCAGTTCTTATAGATGCGAATTTCGTCGCAAATTGGCAAATCATTTGTTGACGTCACCAAATGTCGCAACATTTATTGCCCACAACACTGGGGTCGCTTTCTTTGGCTAGTAATGGTAGATAATACCAGTTGCCGGTTGCCGGTGACCATACTTTTTGTTGTTGCTCTTTTCATGCATGGCGACAAAGATGATACAGATACAGAACAAATTGATGATTCGCTCCTACTTTGTTGTTTATTATATCATGTAGGAGCACATATCATTCCTTCTGTACTTCTAACAAATCTTTTAGAAGGAAAGAAGCAAAGTGAGGCTTGTTTGATCCATGCCTTGACTGGGAGTCTTTTTGTCAAAAGCATGGTGACAGAAAAGTATTTGATTAACACATTGGACTGATCAAAGAGGACTTTGATCAGCTTTTCCTTGTCTAAGGAACGAACATGAGGTGAATAGCTCAATGGCAAGCATCCGAGATGGAAAAATTCTTACAGAGCTCTGCCCCTGCTGTTTGTCTACATTACCCTTGCTCAAGGATTGTACACAGATAGTATGTTCTTTGCTGAGATATCTGCAGCATCTTTTATAGATGCATCTGTAAATACATTGATGACATTAATGTATGTGATCAAATGTGATTGAAATTCTTGCAGAATAAACAAGACTACCTATTACTTCCTTGAAATAGGGCCTTTCCAACGAATGTGACTCCATCATCTATATATTTATGGAGCATAAGACATTTCGTTGACATCCATATTGAAAATTCAGTAATCCCAATAGATGGTGTTTGTAGGAAAGAATCCAAGTGAGTTACAAAGGATTCCAATGCCATTCAAAAAAGTCAAGCACATTGTTCTAATTTTTGATTGTCTATTGTTAAACTGAAAAGCCAGGCATCTAAACAGTCTTGATTAAGGCAAAGACAATTCCCTGCTCCTTTGCCTGGGGATGAAGAATGTCAGGTATTTTGATTTCATATAAAATACGTTTCTAAAACCAGTGACCGTTCACCTTACTTTCAGGCATAAATCATAATGATGATTCCCATTGCTTTTTTTACTTCGACAAAATAAATAAGTTAATTCGGCTTAGCCATGGTCGTATACCTCGGTACGCCTTAGCGGGTACTGATCACAGAGGACCATTGCTTACGTTGTCAAGGATACAGTTTTCAGAGAGAACCCTAAAAATATATTATTTGGGATTTAGCTTTTGTGATTGAATGAATCTAGGCGGGAGATGAAGATGGAAAGTTGTTGAGCCACAGATTCAAATCTAAAGATACCAAATTAGGATTACTATTTGAGAATTTAATAAACAGATATTGTCTATAAAGTAGATTAAGCTAGAGTTGTCTTAGCATACTTCAAAGTATTAACATGCCAACATAGCACAAACTTGAGTTGTCGTACAAGAGCTGAGGTAAGATAAAAGAATAGTGAATTCAGTTCTTAACGAGAAGAGAAAATTGAACAATCGATGAGCGAAGAAGCATTTGATAGAGGAGGTAAGGTCCCAACGAGGGAGAAAAAAAATATCCCAATTATGTGGAAGATGTTCTTGGCATACGCGAAAATGATTCGATTTAAAGATATTTTAAAGGAAAAGAGGGATGATAACTTACCAGAGAAAAAGGTGAGTGATGGATAGATCCACGAAAAATTAGCCAAATAAGTACAAACAGCTATTTAGAAGAATAAGGTAGCCATGGCCAGCCTTTTTTATTGCATTCACCACCGAAAAGTCATGAACATAATTTATTTATCCTGCACATGGAATTGGCCGGAAGGCGAGTCGTTAGTGACTTGATAAGGAAAACAGGCTACTTGATATTGTGTCCAAGATTGAAGATGAAAAAGGTATGAACACAGGTGTCTTGTTTGCAAGTCTCTCTTTAATCCAAAAACAATTCTGAAGATCCGGAATACATCTGCTAAAGGAAGAGCTAATTGCATTTATCTGGATGTTGCAACAAAAGAATATTGCTCTTGCTTCACTGTAGAGAGGAAGATGAAGGGTGATACATTGGTTGTAGATGATTTGGAAAAGGCTATGGGAGAAGAGTACCGGCAGTTTACTTGAGGTAACTTTAGGAATGAAGCAACAGAGGGAGAATTGCTGCTATTTCTATTTCAAGGAACCTGTTAAATTTATGGAAAAACTGGAAACAGAGCCAATGAATGTTCAAATCAAGGAAGATCTGAAAAAGCAAATAAAGTTAAAAGAAGTCAGAGAGGTCAAATTCAATGAAAGTGTGGAACCTGTGGACCAGAGAAGAGAACAAATAGGAGAACGGATACCTGGAAGAAACCAAGTCAAGAGAAGGATTCCATGGAAATAGAAACAAAGAAGAGGAGAAAGAAAAGGAGGCAAGAAGGAGGTTGAGTATGAGTGGGCAAACAATCACTGTGATGAATTGCTTTAAGTTCAAATCTTTGGATTGCAGATACGGGAGCAACTGTGCACTCAACCTCCAACAAGGCATTGACAAACAATTGGAAATAAGAGAACACCACTGCCATTATGATAAGAAATAGCTAAAAAGGAGATGTTGTCAGAGTTGCAAGTGTACGTGGCAAGGTACTAGATGCGGCAGGCAAAAAAAGAAAGGAAACATTACGCTCCCCAATCTCATCTTCTAAATGAAAGATATCGCCTGATAAGTGTAATAAATACTGTGTAATGTAGTTGGAGGATGGAAGGAAATGATCAAGAAATAACGATTTAAAAAGGCGAAAAAGACTCAACGTTGACAATAAGATATGCACAACTATAGAAACTCCGTTTGCCATACAAATTGTACAGAATTAGCAGATCTCTTATGCTACCCAAATTGTGGGAGTAACTCCAAAGGAACTGTCAATTGTTGAAGCTCATTGTCATTTGTATCACATATCGGTCAAATTGACGGATGCAAGACATTTGGGTTTTAGATTAACAGGTAAATTAGAAACATTCAAAAAAGGTGCAATAACTACGCCGGTTACAAAATTATAGCAAGTTTAATGACTATGGCTAACTGGACAGAACAAGGAATTGATGTTAAATTTTAAAGGGAAAATTTATCAATAAAGACTACATTTGCATTCTGGAGGGATGTGTTGATGGCATTCAAATCAACGGGTTTGTAGCAGTGCTATAGATCTGTTTTTGTATTTCAAATTTCAATTGAGGATTGGTGATTTGGATTTCATGGGTGGTTGATTGCCTACGTGTGGGTCACAAAGAGGAAATAAGTTCATATCATGCAAAATATACAATTGCCTTTTCACTGCAACAATGTAGGGGAATTGCAGGAATATGTGGGTTGTAAAATTGAAGAGAAAAATGGAGTGACAACCTTAAACGCATCACAACCCAATAATCTTATGGATGAATTTGGTGTTAACGTGGATGTAAAACACCGGTATCTTGTGGAGACTGATTTAGTCATGTTTTGAATGGGGACAAATTGGGAAACGCAGAACAAAAACGGATTTAGGACCGGTGTTGGCAAATCATTGTATTTGTAAAGATGGTCCAAACCGGATATGTTAAAACGTGCAAATTGTTGAGACATTTTTCAAGAACCAATGAGGCACACCTGAAGGCCAGGAGAAGGACAATTTTTAGTGCAGGCACCAAAGGCTATTAATCCCAGGTGAAACTAAAAGGTTAGTGGGAAGGCCATATAAATAAACTCTTTGGTACTGTGGGAGTGTCCGATTCCAATTACGCAAAGGATACCACAACAAGTCAAAGTGTTAGCGGATATGGTATATATTTAAATGATGTATTTGGTATCGGTCCAAAGCAGGATGCAGGAATGTGTAACACTTTAGGATAAAGAGGCTGAATATATGAGGGTGGTAAGACATGAAATATGTTAAGAATAGAATCATCTCGATAGGACTTGAAATTCAGTTACCCCTTGTGATCAGAGTTGATAATAAAACCTGCCAAGGATTGAATCAACAACTGGAGTGATGGAGGTAGAACGTGACACGTGGGCGTGAGATTGAATTTCCTGTGCAAATTAAAAGAGGAAGGAGTAAATGAAACCCACTGGATTGCATCAAAGGAAAATGGGGTGGATATTTTGACAAAAAAAATTGCCCGTGGAAAATTGTAAAAGGCATTCTGCATCATTTGGTATCGTGATGTGACAAAAAGTTGTGTATAGAGTTTTCTGAGCGAACCCTAGAAGGGCTCTAAATGCGACTGGAAATTAGATGGCTTTAGTTTTTGTGACTGAATGAATCTAGGCGCCACAGATTCAAATCTAAAGATAACACATTAGGATTACAATTATCTACCTAGGCCATTGCCTTAGTTTTTGTCATTTAGAGCAAACGTTGGCTGCTGACAAAGTAATCGTGGAATATAAACCAAAATACAATTTGAAAGTCCTTATTATTTTACTGGTACACGAAGGTGTAAGACGCAGCACTTTCCCAAGTGAAGAAAGAAAATCACTATCATCTGTGGTTTTCAGCACACAGTTGGTAGAAGACCAAACGGACAGCAACCTTGGAAAAACAAGTAGAGAGAAACCAAACACGTAATATAATTGGTCCATCCACATTAAAGTCATGATAAAAAGATATACACAAAAAGTTGGGAAAGCCCATTTAGAAGTGTAGTCATTTTTTCCAGGATTCCAATGCCCACTAGAATTTCAAGAAGGATACTATTTTGAAACCTTAGTCTGGTCCAAAATATTCATAAGCAAGTCGCAATATAGTATCTTTGGATTCAATTCTAGGAGAAAGAGTAGATAGTGCCACTCAAGACAATGATTATATTACCCATGGTCTACTTAATTTTGCTATTTATGGAGAGTCTACTACTCCATGAGCTAAATGCAGCATTCTTTTAAAGTGCCCCTACAGCAAAAGGATAGTAAGCAGTACGATATATTCTGTGACATATCATGCGAGAATGGAAATGTTGTGTGGTCCTTCTATTGGCATTTCTATTCTGCGGTTTCAGTATTGCAAATGTATTCCAAATTCAGTTCTGCTCAACTATTCCAACCCATATGACCACAGGTGATAGCAAGAGATATGATTCCCGTTTGTTGACGTTACATGATCCTCCTCCAAGGAAAGTATTGAAACACATCTATCTATTAGGAGAAAGGAATTCTGGAACTACATTGATAGAGCAACTTTTGGTTAGGCAATTAGATTCAGAGCATATTAACTGCATCCCTGATGCATCCTCGCAATTAGAGCAATTGTTTGGTGTCTGTTGGACATTATCGAAGAACATACCAGTGTTTGGCTCGAAGCATATCATGATGCATCAGCAACGTGGGTTGAATATGACTGAAGTTGAATTCCTTTCGCAAGCAACAGATATTCTTTGGATATTGGTAGTCCGAGATCCATGTTCTTGGGCGGATGCCATGTATAGGAAGCCGTGGAACGGGGGAATGTCCACAGAAATCCGTAATAGTTCTCGAATACAGTTCCTCCAAACTGAATGGACGGAAATATTCGAAACCAATCAGTCCAAGGCAATTCAATTTGGACATATTTCAAGCTCCTACCGGAATATTTTTGCATTGCGACAGCATAAGTTACGAATCATGATACAGCTGATGGAGGCAGTTCCATATCGTTACAAAATTGTACACTTTGACAAAATTGAAGGTCAAGCCGACTATCTAGGTTTTGATTTGAAACATCAATTCGGAATCAAAACTCAAAATATAACCACAATCAAACACATCCGAATTCGACACCATACGCCACTCTGTTTGAGTATAGATGAATGGAAATTTGTTCACAAAGAAATAGATTGGGATTTGGAATCCAAATTTGGATTTCTCCCAAGTTACTGTCATTTATGTCATTCTCAAGAGTCAATACGGCACTAAGGAGTTGATGTACAAAAATCAAATTTCCATCATGGGTTTTCTACCCCCGAAAAAGAGGTAACTTTTCTAATGGAGCAATACGACATGGAGTATCTCCTTGTTGACTTTCTCCATACGTAAGTCTTTCGGAGACTTGACTACAGAACGCTCTTAAAGACAGGTTCACTGCACTTGAGGAAGCCACCATGACCTATGCATTCAAATCAGTTTTCATTCTTACCGTTTTTTTCTCTTGCAAAGTTTTGATATCAACGTATTGTCGACTTGGTGATTCCTTACTCTATGACTTTATTGGAATGTGATGCCGCTTCGTGAGAAAGTGACAATTTATGTTTACTACAAAACAGACACATAAGGATTCCATTAATGATTTTACAAAATGGGATTATGAACCCTTACTATTATTTAATTTGTCATGACCTGGATGTTTCCTTTAGTTTCAATTGATGATGAATTTCATGTGCGACATCAATGCCCGATATTGCAGCGCCCTCAAAGCCTGGAGTATATTGAGATACCATATCTCCAGCCTGAAAAATCATTTGGGATATATCCGCAATATAGGATGTCGTTGTTCCATCATGAGATTCGATGCGCGTTGGTGCAAGATCGTCCCAACCAGTTGGATCATAGGCAACGTTGGATACAGTAACAACTGGATTTGATGGAGTCATCGATTGCGCGGCATTGGACATTTGTTGGAGCCGCCGAGTTGACGGCATGGCTGATCCCCATCGTTGGGCAGTCCGATACACCGTCTGAGGTAGTTCCGTTTCAGGAGGTTCCATCCATGAGGCTACCAAACGTCGGAACGCCGATTCCAAGTCATGTCCTGGAACTCGTTGTAAGTATTCTGGATCCTGCGGTAGAAAGTTACCAGTGACTGGATCTTGCATGGGTGTATCGGCGATTGCTTGAATCGCATATTCAGGTGTCGACACAATCGTCCAACAGTCACAGGTTAGGTGATCCATGAGTCCCGGCTTTGAATTGGATCGGGCGGCGAACCAAACAGTGGGATCTAGAAAGGTGGCAGCACTGACAGATTGGGGAAGGAGAGGCCGATCCAAGGCCAACAAACACGTAAAGAGTGGAATCCTTGATGGGACTCGATCCTTTACACGTTGAGCTATATTGGAGGGAACACCAGCAGAGGCACGGTGCCACTCCTCAAAGGTGGAGGATGATACATCTGTAACAACAACCACATCATAGTCATTTCCAAATGACTGGAGGGAATCCTGTGTGACAGTCTTCGATGTGATTGATTCTATAGGAGTATCATGAAAGGCTGCAGGACCAGTGATACCAGAAAGTGACCATTTTTGGGTTTCGTCATTACGGTCCATCTTGGCAATGCGATGACCTGAGAAAACTTGAATCAAAGGGGAAGTGTGATAGAGTAAATGCCGTATGATAGTATGCATCCCTCCAATACCAACATAGAACGGTGGTTTCGATGGGAGACCAAAGAAATCAATGCCAGAATTTTGACTTTGAAGGAATGTTCCTTTCCACTCGGCCACAATCGATTGTTGGAGCCATCTTTGGACGACATTTTGAAATTTAGGAGTATCCGCTCGAAAAAACTGACATCCATGATCCCACTGTAGGATGTCATGGTCAAGTGAATCGTTATTTCTGTCACTACTATGACCTTTCTGTGTAACGATACGATGACTCGTTCGGCCACCCACACCACTTCGACCCTGGTCAAAGACATGAATGATAATTTTGGGATCCAATTCACTTAACGTTGATGCTACCATAGATCCTGTTATACCTCCACCAATGATTGCCACTTTATGACTCACGGTAGTCATGATGATGAAGCTAATTACGATTAAGAACCTTTCGAGCGGCCCCCGGAACATGGATGTCCGAGGAATGTATGACATGTCATTTCCTTTTCCTACCACTGCTACTACCTTTCGACAATAACTAGTATAAAACATTATGGTGCCACTACACTACCCACACACCCTTTTGGGAAGCAGAAAGTGCTACACATATAGTAATGGAAAATGTTTTAGCAAAGTGCCTTCCCAATATTGAGAGGACTTTTGCTGATGGTCATTAATTTTCTCCACAATACCATCAATTTGATTTCTTAGTAGGAGCATTTGATGATAACCATCTTTACAAGAAAAACCTAACCACCACATAGTAAAATGTGCACGCATAACAAGACAAATGTTTGTGTGCAAATGATTTATCTCGAAAAAACGTCAACAAGTTGAACAATACTCTATTACACACCTAATTTGTGACACTCAAAAAGGAATTTTTGTTTCCCTTTCGCATGGAATTTTGGTAGGGCATTCAATAGACATCAGGAGATTTCTCATACACTAGGTTTCCATTCTCTTTTCCCCTAAAAACCATGGTTTTTGCCTAAAATGATGCGTTCATCATGTTTCGAAATTGACTACATAGTCATAGTTACATTGTATCAGTCTAAATCAAGAATGCATCCATAAATATAATTAGATTCCCAAAGGGAAACAATAATAACTAGATGGAATTGTATCTATTCCTCCATCTTGTCCGCCGTGGCACTGAGGGATGCCTCTGTCGTCCAAGATCCACCAAAGGGTGCAGCCATGGGATCTGCCTCCAAAGCCGCCTTTTTCCATGCTGGCATGTCATCATGATGATGTGCCGCCGAGGACGTATCGCCACTGGGATGTTCATGCTTATGATGAGTATGCTCCTTTTCATGATGAGCATGCTCCTTTTCATGATGATCATGCTTATGCGAATGATCGTCATGATGACTATGCTCGCATTTGTCATCATGTCCACCCTTTCCATAGCCCAAACAGTAGTATTTTGAAAATGAACCATTTTCAACAAGAAAAAATGATTAGCAGAAGGGTACTACATTGTGTCACACTCTCCTTAGTAACAATATACTTACATGACTTTCATGCTTACAATCCGGGTGGTCATGAGAATGCTTCTCGTGGTCATGCTCCCTTTTTAAGGAAAAAAGGCAATCGTTAACGTTTATCACATTTTATAAGGCCAGAAAGTAACACGTTACGTACTTTTTATGATCGTGATCATGCCCTGAACTTGCTTTGTGATCATGATCGTGAGATTCCTTGTGATCATGACTTTCATGACCATGATCTGCAGTGCATTTGTCATGCCCATGATAATGGGCATGTGGCTCTGGGTCAGCCGCAGCTTTTGCTTGTTCTTCAAAGGTCTTAATCTCTTCACGAAGCGTGGCAATGTATGCTCTTAGAACAACTTGTTGTGCACCAGAGAGCTGACCAAGAATATCTTTGACATTATCAGGAATTGGGGATGGCATAATTGGTTGTTGATCTTGGATGTTGTTTCGACAAATAGAATGTGTTACGAGGAAATACCGGGATCTTGATAAAGAGAGAGAGAGAGAGGCTTTGATTTTTTTCGTCGAACAGCCTTGGAAGCAAAAAACGACTAAATGTACTACCACGATCATTCTCCTACTGAAAATACTGTCCTATGGAGGTAAAAACCAGGAAATAGATTACATTTTCTACGTTTAACCCTAAAAACAGGTTTTCCCAGATAGTCCACTGAATCTCTCTAGACAGCGAACAGAAATGTATCTTTCAGCTAAATTGGTTTGAATGACCAGAGCTCTGTAATAGCATATCTTGATAATGATGTATGTACTTGAAATAAATAGTATTTTGAATTAAAACCCCAAAATCCATGACTTTCACAACTCTCTGTGTGAAGACCACACATTAATATATCGCCTCCAATTCTAACTTGAATGATGTCAAACATTGCTCAAGGCATGAAGACGGAAGGGTTGATTACTCTGACTTCAGTATTACCACTTCATGGATTAGACGTGATAGCATAATTGACAAGAAGCAAAGTAAATTGGGATGGTAATGATAATCTCCTGTTTCAACAATTAAACTTTATGTGAACATAAAGTCAAAATACTTCGTATCCTATTTTGAGTATTTCTTGCCTTAAAATTATACTTTTGGGACAGCTTCTTCATCAATTCTTTTCTATAACTTTGGGGAGATGAATGCCATTTAAATTCCTCCATAAGTCATACAATCCTGTTACTCAGATCTTCTACCTCTACATTTCATGCCAAATGTATGCTACGTACCATCATAAGCTCTTACTAATATAATTCAAGAAAAATACCATTAAAAGGCAATCAACAATCAATATCTCATGTGAGTCAATATTGCTTTATGATAGCTTATCATATATCCACGCTAATTTACTTTAACAAAAATTGGCAGACTTTTTTTCCATAAAACGATAATTTACTTTGATAAATTTTCAATAAAGCTTTCCTATAATTCTCATTGTGTCTTCAAACTCGGTATTTTTCGTTTAGTGTAAGAAGCTTCACATCAACAAATAACATGAACAAAGGGTTTAAATATTGAATTCTGAACTCTTGGGAATTTTCCCGCCCCGAAAAACAAACGTAGATCTCCTGCGAGTATGCTCTAAGCCAGATGCATCACCTCCTCTTAGATGCGTTATCTCTGTTTTCAAGGTATCTTCAAAATTCTTCATGTTGAACCTACTCGGAATGTCTGCGGTCCATCCGCGGCGAAGCAGAAGCTTTAGAACTCTCGACCAATCCTCCGGAATGGATGGGCGAGTATCACCTGAGTATACCATCTCTTTCATTGTTGATGGTGTACAGGTTAGGTATGGAGTCCTGCAAGTTAGCATTTGCCATAACATGATAGCCATCGAATAAACGTCGCACTTTTCATTGTATGGTAATTCATTGCCGACTTCTGGTGCCATGTAACGAGGACTCCCAGTTTGACCTGTGAGCTGGTATGTTCCATCGCTCAACTTTTCTATGTCCTTGGTGATTTCGGTAGATAGGCCAAAATCAAACAGTTTTACATCTCCGCGCACATCGAAGCCGACGTTTTGTGGCTTGGATGGTAATTTGATGAGAGTTATTAAGGAAATATGATTTTATGACACAGGGACCTTACCTTAATGTCACGATAGATAACCTTGCGTTCGTGGAGATAGCTTAGGGCAGAACTGAGATCAAATGCGACAATTAGCCTCTCCAAAACTAATTCCTTGGCTTTTTTCCCACCACGGTCAGTTAAAAATTTGCCTACGCTTCCATTCAAACGCTCTTGAATCAAGCGCCATGTTGCAATACGCTTTTCTAATGTATCATATAGACGATCCATCACGATAAAGTAGGTTTCACAAAAGCGTTCACCATCGGCAATGGCACGCATCTTAATAATACTTTGGAAATTGAATATGAGCCGTAGAATGACATCTC
This sequence comes from Fragilaria radians, assembly GCA_900642245.1. Classification (NCBI taxonomy): domain Eukaryota; phylum Bacillariophyta; class Fragilariophyceae; order Fragilariales; family Fragilariaceae; genus Fragilaria; species Fragilaria radians. Next base: position 117,874 of record CAAAJI010000009.1, on the reverse strand, counting down.
GCAGAATAATAGATTATAGACTTACTTGGGATGTTCAAGAGAAGACAAAAATCGAGTTTCAACGTTCATATCAAGAATACCATGAATATATAGGCCAGGATCATCAATCACCTCTGGACTCAAGTATTTGACGGCGTAACGAGCATGACCACCGTTTCGAATACAATGATCCGCAATGAACTGTCGACTTTCCAAATTATCATCAGCAACAGGATCAGGCTGAGAAGAGCTACCTCTTCGACGACCAGTAGTGACTGATTTTCCAATTTTGAAAGCTCTTACTTCCTTTACAGTCCCAAATCCACCTTTGCCAAGAATCTTGCCAAGTTCAAGTTCCTTGAACGTGAACTTTGGAAAATCATGGCTGCCATCACTAAATGTCGAGCTCGAAAAAATCTTTTCGTGCTTTCCTCTTGCATACTCATTTCCCGATGCCCGCAAGGCGTGCTTTGAAGGAGCTGCGGTTGACATACTAAATGTGAATCAAAACTTGTTGACACCCAACTCCGAATTTAGTATACAGTAATTTACGAGTCACATAAAAAGGAGAAACAAATTATCCCAATAGGTTTTTATTGAAGGAGGTTAAATATAGCCATGCAACGATGCCTATTGTCCTGTTGCAACAAGGGTACGCGCTTTAGATATCCTGCACAGAACTAGTTTTAGGATACTATGTTGGTGGCAATACAAATTAACTAATTATATGTCGTTCACCAAAAATAGGAAGAACAGTTCGAGACTATGGTTGCCCTTTTGAGTATTTCTAAATGTAGAATCTTTTGTTCAACAATTTTATTATGCAAATAAATATGCAAAAATAGAAAATTGTGCAAAAGAGCAAGAACTTTTCTCATCGTTAGTCTCGAGTTGTGTCTAATCTTGTGACATCCATTCTTGTTTGGGGCTGTTCGACACCTTTATTCACAAAAGTAAAAGCTTTTATGTGTGAAATTGTTATTTATTCGCGAAACATCGTACCGCTTCCAAATAGCTTCCTTGCTTGATACTAGAAAACGTATTTTGCTTGAATTTAGCTAAATTAAGTAGGAGGAAAACTTGCTTCTTAGTTTAAATATGAATACTTTTGAAAACCCTTGTTTTCCTGCCGGAACCAAATACTATGGCTTCCATGCCATAATCATTAATTATTAGTCTCATGGCTATCCTTGCAGCCGTAATTTCAATGCAATAATTCAAACACATATATGGATCACAGATGTTGAAAACAATAAGGTACCGCAAAAATAGATGTGAATCAAATAGTAATCTTTGCCGTAATGATTTGGAGTATAGATTACAACTTGATAACCAAGGATATCATTATCTTCAATTGATACCTGATTACGTTTTTGCATCAGTCCTCACGTCTTCTAGATTCTTTGCATTTGCATACTTGATTTTTTCCTGAGATTGATAAACGGAATCAACTTAGTGATACTCAATAGGTCAAAGTCACTCTATTCAACTTAGGATGATTTTCTTTTCATTGGCGTAAGTCATGTGAAAACAGCTTGCTTGCGCGACTCGATTTTGAAGTGTTTTAAGTCACTTTTGCTATTGTCTAACTGTGTGCTTTTGAGAGGAAGTGGTCTTGCTAGTCTTTAGTTTGCAGAGTTGGAGTCGTGTTTGACTCTCATTACCGTATCTAGGCAATGTGAACTGCTGATTGCCAGCAATATATGCCATATTAGTTGTTTATTCATTATCACGAAGGCAAGACATGATTACTGACTACATGTGGTTTAGAAATATGTTTATGGGCTCGGTTCTTTCCAAGATCACAATATTTCTTTTAGCACTGGGATTATTGTCTTGTTTATGTTTCCGTCACTGTAATTATTAATTGATCTTTGAAAGTCCGGCTTTTCTTGGGAAGTACTTGAGTTGGAGGTGCTCACTTTTTCTATCAGTCATTTTTTATTTTATTTGTCTCCTCTCTCTGCTGCAGATAAGGCGCCTTTATGTTGAGCGTGATGAAATGGTGAGAGGTTGCTTGGCGAATACCTTGATTTCCACTTTTTCAGCTTTTCTGTCATTAACAATAGCATTCTGGTGTATTATTAATGGTGGTATAAGGTTGGTAGCGTATGTCATTTTGATACTTAGTTTAGTGAGCTCATTTGTGTTTGCATTGCCACCAGTCTTGATTGAGGGTTGTACTCCAGGTGGCAGGATAAAAGATTCCCTGCTTTACGTAGGTTAGTTTCTAGTAAGTTTTCATATCAAAAGCGTAAGTGTTCGTTTCTTCTTGGTGCCTGCGTACTTTGGCTCTCAAAGTTTCACTTTCTGACGACCTAGTAACATTGGATGCTGGTTCTGATTTTTCAGATGTAGTTGCTACCGTAGGAGGTGCGACGGCAAACTGGATTTTATGCTGGCAGAGAAAGTCCATTACCTACTCTATTTTCTTATGCTTCTCTCAGATTTGATAAACAATGGCAATTTTTTATTCTCATTTGTTGCGACCATCAGCACACCAATGCTTAAGGTCAAGATGATGTCAGTGGAAGGCCACATTAGCTAAATCCGAAATAGCCGCTTCTTTAAGTGCTATGCCAAGCTTCTAAAGCACCTATATATGTATATTGTTCCCAAACAAGGTGATGATGAAACGCGTGGCCTTCGCATGTATAAGTCTTTGCGTAAGTACTCTCTGCTTTCTGACGCTTAGGAGTGTGTCTCCTGGGATGGGTATCAACTGACCAATCATAATTGCGATTTGAATTGGTCCCGGGCATCTTGAAGGCTAAGAGTCTTTTCCTTACGGTCAAGATACTTGAATTTCTATAATACAAGGCAGCCACTGTGAGGTTGAAAGTGACGCTTGGCTCATATACAGCTTAGAGTAGTTGGAAAAAATAGTTTGCTTGAAAAGGTGTACCATAGAAGTCATTAGTAACTTAAGATATGAGCCATGAAAGGTCAGGATATAAAAGTGTTTGTTAGGTAGGTTTGTTTTCTCTCACATTAGGCCGGTGCTTATGCGGTACAAAATGTCCACATCCTGGTTCTGGATGTTGTTTAGACATTTTAATCTTTTTCTGGTACAAAACGCCCAAGTTAAAAATCAGATGTTTTGTAATGTGCTTGGTTATACGGGTTTTTCACAAAGGGTTTGGGACATTCTGTATGAATTCAAAACGTCTGAATATCAAAAGGCCTGTACATTGTACATGTAGACTTAACCATTGAGACAATATCATGAATTGTTCCCGCAAAAAGAGTTATCAACATGACACACACATGCTTTTCTTTGCAACACCTCTCCTTTGTTGAATCATTACTTTCTTCATTGATCCCTCTCACACTCTCCCCATTTTCAGGTTGAAGCTTTGACAAATAAGTGACATCATTATGCGCATTGCCATCATTTTCATGGCCATCACTTGATGATGACATCGCTGTTTTTTCGTAAATCAACAACTTTGTTATTAGTTTGAGAGTATTGCACTGGCTTGCCCAAAAATTATAATGAAAATAAACATTCTTGAATGCATCTATTCGAGTATTTTGTAGTTTTTTTGGGAATTACAATAAGGCCTTACAAGGTTAGGAATAATTTTGAAGTGTAATTTTCATCAGAATCAGTTTGAAATTCAAAAAACAGTAACGAAGCCTATCTTAGCCACGCCTTAAATTATATTGTTCCCCCATCCTTCCATAACTTACCTTGAAAAACAAAAAAATGGTGAGTTTGAATGCTTCGATCGTCTTTGCATCCCTTAGTCTGTAGCGGACACATTCCTGCTTCGCAGCTTCGAATCGTGTTGAATTTATTCTCTTCATATTCTTTCCTGTATCAAACGAACCTGGATTGAAAACTTGTAAACTCATCAAATGTTTTATTGGACTTGCTCAGTCGGCTGAAGGATATGATCCACGACGCTCGAAAGTCAGTGAGGATAAAATGGAGGCATGGCTTCGTTCTCAGGTGACAGCCGATTTGGAAGATGTCCCGGGTATTGGTCCGGCTTCAAAGAAGAAGTTGGCCGACGGTGACGAAAAAATCACGAACTGTTACCAATTATTCGGAAAATTTCTAATGCTCCGAGGTCCAGACACAGCCGACCATACCGTGGAAAATATGGAGCATACCGAGAAATTCTGGCAATGGCTCAAATCCAAGGGAATCTCATCACATCGGTCGGCCATAGTTCGTGCCATTGCCGAGAAAAGTGCCACATTCTTTACTGGAATTTACGATGCCAATGAATGGGGTGACGATGAAGATGAATAGTAGCAGACGTATGCTCTTAGTTTTATATAGATTTCACTCAAGTAGACTGGAAATTCCTTCACAAATAACACATCACAATTATATTGACAAGAGATGAAAAAATTGTAGATTAAAGGAGTAACCTCGTCAACAGGGTCAAACAATAACAGCGTAGATTCCAGTTTCCCCGTCGCCTAATTTTCAAAATTCACGGAGCATTCGAATATGCAATGCCCGTGTTGTCGAGTGACCCGTTTCCACCATCGGAGAATAACAACACTATGCTCCAACTGCTTTCTTCAGGTGATACAAGGAGCTCGATACACTTATTTTTTTAAGTTACATCAGCCGTAGCAAATAGTTGGCCGGTTCAGAATGGGCACCGGGATCAATAGCATTCTACAGTGATGCTGTCACTTTCAATACCATTGTATTTGGTCTCATTTTGAAACAGGCGACCCCACTACAAATATCAAAACTGTCGTATACATAAATAATACAAATAACCTAGAACGCAATAGTGTACTGACTTTATTGTGTTTCCAATCGTTGAAAAAATTGTTGTGATGTCAATCAAATCAGTAAGACTAAAAGTAAAAAATTTGATTGAGATCATACTCAAGGATTTTACTTCTACTAGTAAACTTTCTAGAGGATGATGACGATACTTTTTGTGTAGTGTTAATAAGGACTAGAAATAGCTTAGTTGTCAACAAGAAACTATTTTAGTTTAGCTCACATACCTTTTTCTTAAGTCTTCCATTTCCGCCTTGAAATTTGTATCTGAAGGATTCCATGGAAAGACAAAGCTAAAGTATTTATGCTTTGCTTGGAATGTATGAGAAGGAAAAATCATTTGGCACTTCAGCCCAATTGTAATCGGAAATTAATGGAATTAACCGGCATGTGTACGTGACATTTGATTACTGCCTAAACTGAAGGATCCAAAATCCTCCCAAACTCCAATGATTACATTGGTTGAAAACAAATGAATCAGAAATTTTCCAATAATGTAAACTCTCCTTAATAATTATGCCTCGACATCGGAATTAAATATCCGAAACTCATGACATTTCGTAGCGTGGATCACGAAGCACTAGATTTGGTTGAACTCATTCTGCTATTACGTTGTAGATTGAAACAATTCAACATGCGAGAAAGCAAATTCGTCGCACTTATGTTGAGAGATATCTATTGATATATGAAGCTGCATGAGAAATATTCTTTGTATCACTACTGCTAGTCAGAAGGTTGCTCGTCCGCATCATCTGTGCTGGCAGAAGAGAGTGATGCCTGCTCTTCTGTATTGGCATCACATGCAATGTCCGATGACTCCGGAGATTTTCGAAGTGATTTCTTCTTGGCGTATGCTTTTTGGTAGAAATGAAGAAAGAGGAGGAACAAACTCACCATTTCCGCGGTTTGAACAATCCACGCCGTCTGTTGTGACCACGTTGTTTTGTTCTTAAGATAAAGGAAGCTAAACAAAGTGTAGACGAGTACCGAAAGGAACTGAACAAGCTGAGCCATTGTCAAATATTTTTTCCATGGACATCTAATTTGCAACAAGGACAAAGCGTAATAAGAATACATCATTACGTGAATCCAGGAATTCAAGAGGGCACCAAAGTAGCTGTCACCACCTGGGAACACCGACATGGCATACCACCAAGCCCATGCAATTGATACGTGATGATAAACATGCAAAAACGTCACCTGTATTAGTGTAAATGTAAAGAATATGAGCTGAAGATAAGGGAAATTATTCCCCGGAGAAATTGACCACCCTAACCTACCTGATCCATCTTCCCGCGTAATACCATAAAATAGGTGTCAAAGAATTCGAGATATTTGTCGCAATAATGCACCCATACAGCGAAGGTAGCACCACTCTGAACGTTGTCAAAGTTTCCAACGAAAGGATGTCCACGAAAGAATACAGAATCTAGAAATCGATATACCATCCATGCGTTCAGGGCTACTTGAGCTGCATTGTATAGTATCATGGACTCTCGTAACAGAAGTTTCACGTCTACCGCCTTGGAAAGGATATTGGTGGCAAATAGTCTTAAGAGTGGTAGGCTTGCCAAATATCCTACCGTCAACATCAAAGGAACGTGAAACCCATGAATGGGTGCTCCCACTCCTGGCGCAGAATTTTCTGGCACAAAGGTGAGCTTTCCCCATATTGCAAAGGCTCCAATAAGAATCGATGCACATGTGTATCGTGCCATAATCGACGGAGGCTCGAGGAGTGTTTCCAAGGGTAAGCTTGAATCATGTCTCTTCTTAATGCTGCTATTCACACTACTTGTCTGACCCGACTCATTTTGCGTCGACATAGAAGTGGATTCACCAGTGGGTCCGCACATAATCCAATGTTTTAGAAGATCAAATATATTTTGCTTGCAGTGGTTAAGTTCAAAAGTAATAGGCGGTTAGTAGAAATACTGGAGGAAGTTGAGCTGGAAATAAGATAGATTCTTTTGAATTAATTCAATTGTTGGTTGGTTGCAAGTTGGGTAGGGCCTTATTTCCTTTCTAACAATGATATCGATAATTGAGGAGATTCGATTCACGTGTACACCACCAAATCAATGAAATATGGTACTCTATATCCGCTGGAATCCAATGACGAATCCCTCAGTTCTACTAAATTGTTTTTGGGGGGAGAGAGGAAAAGATGTTGGTGGAGTAGGGGGTTACATGTTCTAGTTTCCTGTCAGGTCGTGTGTAGAGGACAAATGTTGAAGGGGGTACTCACTTGGTATTTCTCGGATTTCTTCAGGATATTCCAATATGTCCTAAATTGAAAAGGTAAGTGAAAACCCCTGACATACCAGCTGATCAGTTGTATACGTGGAAAGTAGAAATGAGGCAAACACGTCGACAAAAAAAACGTGACGAAAGATTACAATGAAGACTCTGTCATCCATTAGTGTCGTACGTACTAGCACAAATTAACGGTACTGATTCAAAATGGGAAAATACTGCTACTGTGTTGGCAATCCATTTCATGCTCGAAGAAGTTTGACCATGTTGCTACGACAAGCCCATCATATGTGGAAATGGAATGACGAATTTCTATCTACAAGAATAGCAAGCTAATTAAATCAGTTTTGAATTATAGCCTCTGTTTTTTGAAAAGTTTAACAATGCACAGATACGCATGAAAAGCAAATGATATGGATATCCCCCTAGAAAATAAGTTGGACAAGGCAGAATGTAGATTTCACAGAATTCAGGGCTGTATGAATTAAAAATCAAAGTCACAAAGAAGCTTTATTATAATCTATTTAAAATAAATACTTTAGAATCATGTAAGAATTTTCGATATCTTACTAAGTTTGCAGAAAAACAAATTGGAGTTTGAGAATAGGAACAACTGTTAATCCATTTTTTATTATTCATCTTTAAACGGCATTAAAGCCCTGCCTTAAACATACAAATTTCCTTCAGAAGCAGCATGCTCCAAACGTACTATCATCTGGGCTGCAGATCCATTCACCGAAGGAATTTTCATTCTTAGCAGCCAAATGGAAAACTTGCAGTTTTCCATGTCCCTCTCATGATAGCAATTGAAACAAAACAAATAGATTGTCATTCCATTATGTATGAGCACATACTGAAAAATGGTTGAATATATAAATGGAAATGAATTTATCGTATCATATATGAATGTGCTTTAACAACCGCAAATTAACGTACATGACATCTACTTTACTACTCTTTGATGATTCGTGCATCAATGTTATTATTATCATATGCGTGTTAAGCGTTTGTAAATTCCGCATCAATCACAAAAATTTCCAATTTCCTTGCTCATGCTTTGATTGAAAAAAATGTCGAAGATTTGTCTTGGTCATTTACGTTACCTGAGCATTTGCCTTCTAGGGACTAATGACAGAGTCATGCTTGGACATCAAAAGAAAAGCTATTATTAAGTTTCCATCAAGGACATTAAATGGTTTGAAAATATCAGAATATGTAGTATACCTGTGATCTCTACGTTTTAGCTTGCTCCCAAATACTCCCAAGATGGACGCGAAATGAAAAAATGTGTCAATAGCTTGCCATGCAGCAGCAATATTTGGTACACTTAACCTGGATGCACACACGCATTTAATGAATAAACATTTTTCTCGCACAAATTTGTGTGTATTTTGATCATGCAACAAATAAATGAAATTAATTCAGTACTATCACTTCCACGACTCAGTTTACGTTCGATTTTTTTGACGGCTGAATAAACTGAAGAAACTATACCTTGCTTTCCTCAACGCTTTTGCGAATTCAAAACTCTTTAACGTTCGGAAGAAACCTACAAGTACACGAGTGGAAAGCCGTTTCAAGGCGATACACACATTACACATAATCGAAAAAAAAAGATTTCATTTTACACAAAAGTAAGTATAGTATGGTTCATTCACCTCGTTCGTGTAAAGGGTACCAAAAAATCCTTTGCCACCAATTTTGTCCGCTTGACTAGTTCGAGTAATGGAGCAAATTTTGCAGCCAAAACTCTTGAGTGGCTTGCCAGCGCGACTCTTGTCGTTGAACCAAAGTTGGCGGTATAGTTAATTTACATTTTGAACTCGAAAATAAATTCGCACCATTCCGATAGCCATGAGATACACGGCATCTATTGCAATGCTCGGCACAGACGACACAAATCTTGTGGATCAGATAGCAGAAATGGATCATCATCATGAGGAACCCCTTCATAAATTTTCTCAGCGACCGTCAGATTTTGCTGGAGAGGCACAGAGCCCCAATGTGAAGTGTGGAAACTTAAATTTGACAAACAAGTTTAACGAGGTAGATACCGATGGAGCATGCGAGGATATGTGGAGAATTGGTCATATGCACGATGACTACAATTCTGCTTCGTCATTTGATGAAAAGCATCATGATAGAGAGAATATCAATGATGCTCTACCACCAACAGAGGAAGAGTCGAAAACTACTTCCACTACACAGACTGCGACTAGCTCGACACACGATACATCTTCGAATCATGGAGAAGACAGTCTAAGTGGTGTCGGGTCTAAGTACGCAATCGATTCTAACATCTCAACTACTATATCTGTATCAAGCTTACAACCAAGGAAGACTACAAAGTCCTCGTATATATCGTCCAAGCTTGATCTAGTTGCGGATTACGAAAACCTTGTTGTTGCTACCTTTGCACTATCGGAGTGGGTCGCTAAGGTTGCTGAACCTGATGAGGTAAGTCTATTTTCTTGATTGGATTACACAACTAAGAACCTCCACCGTTTAACCCACACATGGAATTTTTCTTGATACTCCGACCATACTCATCCTTAATTTGTTGTTCTTCCTGTAGGTATTGGAACTTTTGAGGTGTAGAGCTCTCCATACAATTTTTACGCGAACTCTCAGCGAAATGCATGAAAGCGTAAAATTTGAGGACGATGTTTTACCCTCCCTCCTTCATCTCGTGGGAAGTATTTTTTTGAACTTCGAAATACCCCCTGCCATCGCTTCTTCAATACGAAAAAATCTAGAACAAGTTATACGAACTGCTCGGAATGCCTCGCAGAGTTCTATCGACACTGATAAGGGACTTAACGATCGAGTGTCTAGGTACATCGTCTCCAGAATAGCTGATGCCATCGATGAATTGAGATCCTGCGGCAAGGGTAAGAATGCTGAACAGATTCTCCGGCTGGACGATGAGATAGATTCATTGGAGTCCTCTTGTCAAACATCTGCCGACGCAGGAATAATTGAGCTCATGAAAAGACGGGATGCAAACAAGATTGCTACTGAAAAAGCTTCAGCGGTTCTTTCTGTAGCGATATCAAGAGGATGCAATGGAACTGAGATTTCTAATGACATTGATGAGTTTTCAGTTAACAAAGAATTCATCTTAATTAGCTTGGTAGGAAGCTCTGGTCTCGAATGTATGAAAAGGAATAAATCGAGTCATGAGGATTTAGTCCGACATGTGTCATCTGTTTCAAAGCAAGACGCCGACATGTACCAAAATCTTAAATTGGATCTGAGCTCATTCAACTCCGAGCGAGTGCTAATTGCAGAACGAATGGAAGAACTGCGAAAGGCGTTAAAATGTTTAGAGGAAGATGATATTGATCTAGTAGCGAAGATCACTGAAACTGAATCTCGAATAGGAGAACTGGACCTCGTACGCAATGAAGAAATCTCCCAACTCTCGATGCAACTTGAAGCAACAAAACAAAGCCTCCAATTTGATAAAATCATCAATGATTTGGCTGATTCTATAAAGGTATATGAAGAGTCACTCAGAAAGGCAGTGACGTTCTCCGACGTTTATGTACACTGTCAAAATGAAAATGACTTTCTGGTGCATAATAAACTTAGCATGTATCTTATTCATGCTAAAAACTACTTTTCTTCCGAATTCGATTTCGTCGATTTCATTCGGAACCGTGTTAAGAAATTGGAAAAAGAAGCAAACTGTTTGGTAAGTTCACATCATATCACCTCAATTGATGAAATTCACAGGCACCTAACCTCATAAAAATTAGGAGAAAGAGATTGATATATGTCAGAGTTTGGGAATGAGTGCAACTGTGAGTCACCTTGGGGATGCCATCACTCAGCTTCATCAGAATATTTCGGATGATAATGCAGTATTGGAGAGAGTCTTGGAAGAAGCCGACAATTTTGTATCATGCCTTACCTCAAGGATTCATGATTTTGTTTCCTGCGATCATGGCCCGGAAGAAAAATATGAGCTTGGTGAATTACACATGGTCCTTATCCACGATATTGCAAGGATGGCTGAAATGCTAGGTATAAACAATCCGCAGAGGCTGAAATCATTTTCCCCAAGTCTAAAGGTTCATTTTCCATCTATTGTGACTACATGTGAGTTTACACCAGGGTCGGATAACGAATATGAAACTATTGACAGCTTGAGACTAGAGGAGCCAGGTAATGAAACGAGTGCATTTAACAGCGGAATCAATTCCAGCTCTAGCCATACAATGTCAAATACAACTCCAAACCATAAACTGTCACATGACCATTCTGAATTCTCAACAAACGAAGGGAATCCTTCTATGGTTTCACTAACCTATGATGCTCTCAGGCAAGATACACCGGAAAGATTGCCATATCAACACCTTACTTCGAGAAATTCAGAATGCTCAAACTCTAGTGACAAAATTGAGAATTCCAATGAGGCGAAAATTGCTCTAACGCAAGAGCAAAACAGGACAAGTTCTGGTTTCAAGCCAACAGGATTATCAGGGAAATCATTTCGTGACATTCTCATGACGAAACAATCATTGCAACTCCAAGTACAAGACGGGAAAACATAACAGTATATGTTAATGTGAAAGTGAATAATACTCTTTAAAACAATATGTTTGTGAAGCATTTTGTGTTGGCAATGAAGTTAATATTGATTATTTCAGCTACGGATAGTTTGATAAGACTTTATGGACCATATTTATGTTTTAATTTTGATATTCGAAATTTATGGCTGAATGCTTTTTACCTAGCTCTGCCATTGTTCTAATACACACTTTTTCCCCATACGCCGAATCACAATTAGTCGTCCTTGCGTCAGTGTAAAATTCAATGTTACTCCACACTGAAAACTGGACATTAGGAACTGACAAATACTTCAAGGTTTTATGCCATTCAAAGATGTACTAGCGGTCGCCATAACTAGAAGATGTCGCTGTCGACAAAACGTTATCCTGTTCTCCTTAGTTGCTTTTCGACAGAAGATGGATAGTTCTCAGTTCTTTGATCACTCTTTCATCTTGTCATTCCATCACATTTCAAAAAATAAATGAATAGTATGATATGAATAATTAAGGTTCAAAACAGAACATTTATATTATGAGCACAAGAAGATACGATATCATACTAAAAATACTCTACAATTATTCCATTTGTCTCACTATTTTTCAGTTTTGCAAGCTTTTGATTGATCACAAAAAGCTTTCTGGCTCGATTCCGATTGGCAGCATGACAATCTTGGTTCAAGTGATGCTCTGACCTTTGTCAAAAGTCAAATCTTCATTTCTAATCCTAAAATCTTGAATCATCACTTTGCATTCTTGATGCTGGGTATCTCCCTCCATTTTCGGGAGTTTTGCTGTTGTTTCTTTCTCCAAGAAAAAATAATCGAAGTCTTGTTGATATATTGTTATTTCTCTGGCCTCTTTATGGTTTTGTCAGTGCATTTTTCTTCTTTTTCTGTTCAACGACTTTCCCAATATATTCAGTAATACAATATCACCATTTTTCTCCTTTATTTACCTTTCTAGTCTTGTAGCTTTCATTGATGTTCCTGACGGCATTTTCATCTGTTTCCGCGTTCAACCGTTCAATTTTGCAACTTTCCAACAATAATTTTCATAGAATTAGTCTACTATATTAGCCAGCTACGTCTGTTAAAGGAATAAATCTTGACTTTAAATGCTGTGGAAACGTTTACTCGTGATACATGCTCATCACTAAGCGTTGCTAGACTCAATGAATATGTGAAACGTTAATTTCTTTGGGAATCAGTAGCAATGCTTGCTCAATTATTTTGAAGCTATCACTAACAAATGAGTCTTAGTCTTATGACATTCCCTTAAAGGGCATCAATAGTAATTTATCGTTCCTAGAAATTTTCGTATTTTAATTGCTGTGGGTCGTAAAAAGAGTTCAAGATTGCATCTACCTTCTCTCTCTACATTTGGATGACTTCTTATAAATCCGTCTCTCGTTATTCAAATGTAGATACTGCAAAGAAAACTAAACTTGCATAGATATCTTTATCATTCTGAAGTGCTTTTTTCTGTCACATAAGCAATTCCTACTATGAGTTCTTTCTCTTAGCGTATTGTGGCTGCTTCAAAACCATCCAAATGGAAAGACTTTGAAGTACGAAAGAAAGTTATGAACAATGTTCAGTCTATAAAGTAGTAGACTAATAGACTTTGAGCTATATTTATGTAACGGTATTCGAAATGTTCCTCATTGTTAGTGCAAAACAATATCGAGAAGAAGACTGATTTTTCATCCATTAGTCCCAGTTTAACCGTTCTTTCATTCCGACTACCAATTTGGATGATAGAAAAAAATATTTAGAAGAGTGATGAATACATATTGTCTGTCAATGGAAACCGTGTATTATGCTCCACAATTTAGGCGGAAGTTAGTATTTTTCAAATAATTCGAATTTTTATATACTCATTAGACTTTGGGATCCTTTTTTTCTGACAGGACATCATTGAATCTTGAGCTTTTCGCCTTGGCAAAGGACTTTAAACATGACATTCTAACAGGGAAAACAACAAAAGAGAACTAAGATAAAAATGATTATTGGACATAACATGAGTGAGTCAGGTCTATTCTAAGACAAGGAAGCGAATGTTTGTGTTCCGATTTCCAATTTTAATTTGAAATTATTGGCCTAAGAGGTGCTTCTTTTTGCTTAATGAAAGAGCAGCATCTAATTTATTTTATCTGGTTGCAACAAAGGATATATTTGCTTCCTTTTCTGTAATTTAACTCCATTTTCTTCATACACCTAAATGGTAAATCTAGTTGGGATGATTTGAATAACTGAAGTCGCTGATAAGATGACAACTATCATCAGTATTTATTACTATAATTCTTATTTATTTTATCTGGTTGCAACAAAGTATCAAACTTGGTATTCTCGTCAAGGTAGTAAGTTTTTTTCCAAGACGTGAGAGAGAATATTTAACATTGTAAATAATGCGTTTGCCTATCTTGTGTTGAAATATGATCATATAAGATATTTTCAATCTATTCTTTCTTTCACGTACCGCTTGGTAAAGGCCAATCGTATGGTATTTTAAATTCTTACCAACTATTGCTTGGTAGAAACTTTTCAAATTATTGCTTCCAACACAAATCGGAATTACATATTTTTGAAACAACCCTTCAGTGCCAATTGAAAACTGCAAGTATCAGTTTACTTTACAAGTTGGCAGCATGCTTTTTCTTTCTTGTTGTTTCATCCATGGACTGCCTGAAGAAAAAAAAAAGGCAACTAAAATGATCGAACCTTTTAGAGTTTGAGGTAAAAGGACGAAATTTTTGACACGTGTTAAGAATCCTTCATCAGAGATTATCGGAGAAGAAATTTTAAATTCCGAGACACCGAGAAAGTATGTTTGGCAAAACCTTGGTGTAGAATTAGGTATTGCTTTAGAGAAAACCAAAAAAGAAACGCTCTTATTCGCATCCAATAAATCCTCATTAACTATTTATTGGGAAATAAGATGTGGTTTTCGCTTACTTTCCTCCTGCTGTCTAGTTTGAGTGCCGTGAATGGAGATGTTTTGAGTTTGACTGAATCAAATTATCATCAAGCCACCAGAGGAAAAACTGTTTTCATCAAGGTATATTAAGCAAAATGACTGAATCTTATTCTATGTATCAATTTTTGTCTCGTGAATGTTCTGTCTCATCCCCCCTAACGCCTGTGTGCTTCTGAAAATCATGAATACCTCAAAATTTTCCAGTTTTTTGCCCCTTGGTGTGGTCATTGTCAAGCCATGGCACCAGCCTGGGAACAATTGGCAGCTGAATGGGAAGGTCATGCAGTGGGTTTGGTGGCTGAGGTCGATTGTACAGTATCCGAAGTCTTGTGCCAAGAATTCGAAGTCGGTGGTTACCCCACTTTGATGTATGGAGATCCCTCGGCACCTGAATCCTATGAGGGAGATCGTGATTTTGAATCGATGTCTGCCTTCGCAAAGGAGCATTTGGTCAACGTGTTTTGCTCGGTACACAATACGGAGGGATGTACCGATGAACAAAAGAAGGCCATTGCTGATTTGGAGGCTAAGCCCATTGATGAATTGAAGGATACTTTGAGCAAGATTGAAAGTGACGCGGAAGCCGAAGAGGCACGCTTTAATGCCGAAACTGAAAAACTGCAAGAACAGTATGAAAAGTTGGTGACTGAGTACAATGCAAAGGTCGATGAGATTCGACTTGCGTCCAACTACAAGCTTCTACGTGCGGTTGTCAATAAAAAAGAGGATGAATCAGTAAAGACTGAACTTTAGGCATACGTGTGAACGTGAGATGAATGAAAAGTATGCCTTAATTAGTTTAGCATAGCATATTCTTGTCTTGGAAAGTGTTAATATAATTACGAAGTTTACGTCAAACTCTTTGAGTATGAGATATTCACCTGAATTCTTAGTATACATAAGTTACTCCCGCCAACATATAAGATCAGAAAGAATTCGCAAAATGGATATTCGAGAATCATAACATGGAAAAAGATGAAAGACCCTCAAATCTAGTCAATTCTGAATAGTCTACCTTTGATCGAACATTAATTCATGTTTTTTGGTTGGAAATGGATTCGAATAATGTCGTTTTCTGAGGCGTGAATCTTTGACTTGTTTCTTGGAATCAAAAAGCCCAAAGGCATTCGTCGTGTGACAAAACGAAAGTATAATTTTACACAAAGTTCATGTCTAATTTTCCTTTTAACTGCAATTACTTATGATACACATTCAACCGATTTCGTAAAGAAACATTTCTTGTTTTTAACTACTCAAGCGAATTGTCATGCTCACGCCCTCAAAATTCTCAAACCATGGATCCAATTTGTTGTCAGGTTTAAAGAAAATTCAATGATGCCAGAATGTTTACTGTATAGCTCTGCTTAATACATGTGGGAACTTCTGGGATAACACCCAAATAGCTCTATCGATCGTCGATATTTGACGATTTCTTTTTTTGATAATTTAGATGGACGATAACCAAGCGAACTACTTGGATAATTCCGCTACGAATGCATCGTTGCTTTGGTTCCGGGAGATGCGGAAACTCCATTCGCGAATGCCACTTTACATTTGCCAGCCTTCCCGAATGCGCCAATGACAGTACCCTCTTCTCCTGTACTAGGAATCGAAACTAATGCACCACATCGCTCACGAATATTAATCTCAGGTTTGAAGAATCCGCTGATGATAGCAATCGGGAATTTACCGTTTGGCATTTCATCACCCTTTAGAGAAACAATTTCACCATAGGTTAACTTTACTTTTTTCTTCTTGGCTGGCGCTTCAAGTCTCGTACCCACTCGTGGTTCGGGGAGGGATATGTCTTGATGCATTTCCTTTTTCTCGTCATGAGCATATCGTTTGAAACGTAAGATGATTACATCTCCTTCTTTCGCAGATGTACCAGCTGGGAACCAAACTCGAAATTGACCTGCAGTTCCATAAGAACTTTTGATCTCTCCAATATCGCCCGATTCTGTCATCACCTTCATACCAACGAAAGCCTTCATGTTCGTCTCCTTTTTAAACATCTCATCACCATAAATCTCATAACAAACAATTTTTTCATCACATTCCCGACGAAATGAATCACCCAATTTGGCAACGATACCTCGCTTTTCTTTTGGTGTATATATTTTTATACGCTTTGCATCTATCGCAGGATCTGCCTTTTCAATGATTCGCCCACAAAATGCGAGTCGACAAGAAGAGGAAGCTCCTTCAGTCTCAACATCTAGTCTAGATCCAATTATCAAGCTTTCTAGTGGACAGTAAATAGGAGTCTGGAAATCTAGCAAAGCCCAATGCAATAACTCAGTAGAACTTCCTTCGCTTTCTGATTGTTCAAGATATTCATCTTGATATATAAAATCATCGTTGTAGTCGAATGATATACGAGGAAGTCCCGCTAATTGGGCATCTCCACCTAACGAGGAATGACCGAGTAAAGTCTTTGATTTCTTTCCATGAGATATCGAATGTACTACATCGTTATAGACTGAAGGAGTTTTTGAATCAATCTGAGATTCAGCAAGTTCTTTTCCACCCCAAAATGTGACCGTTGCCATTATTGTCGCATGGCCAATTGAAATATGAAATTTACTTCCACATCGCAATTTTCCAGGGAAGTATGATACTTTCCGAACAATAGCGATGGCTCCCTTGAGAAGCTGCACTGCACCTGGTGATGCAGCAATACCACGTTCTAATAATTTGGGATCAAAATTGGAGACGCAGATACCAGCTCTATCTCCCTGCCGTATGCTTTTCACCTTTCGACGGAACATCTGCATGCTTTTTACCTTCCGTTCCAATCCAAGGGTTGGAAATTCAATGAGTTGATTGACCTCTATATGACCGCTTAAGACTGTTCCCGTCAAAACGGTTCCTTGTCCGCGAATTGCAAAACAGTGATCAATGGAAAAGTAAAAGGTATCTGATGTCCCACGTTTAGGAGTCGGTAGTTCTCTTTGGAGTGCATCCACAAGTATATCAACATTAGTCGTTTGATTTGGAATGATATCATTCCCTTCAACAGCTGCAACTTTCTCGCCTCCGATACATGCGGAAACTGCAATTATAGTACAATTGGTAAATCTAGTTTTTCGAAGCTTATTCCAGACTTCCTGTTTTGTTTTCTCTATAAGCTCCTCTCTGTTATCTTCCGGAAACATATCAATTTTGTTGAGTACAACAATAAGATGCGGAGATGTGAGCTCAGCCAAGACTAAACATTCCGTTGTCTGTGCTTGCCATCCTTTTGTAGCATCTAGCAATAACAATGCAGTATCAATAATTTGTGCTCCACCAATAATGGTTCGAATGAGCGATGCATGTCCCGGACAATCCACAAGTGTCATTTGTAACATAGTCTTTGTCGGGTATTGCTTTTGAAGATGAGGTGGCATATCGAGGAAAAAACAAGAAAATCCCAAATCTAATGTCATGCCTCGTTGTCGCGATTCCCGTGACTTGTCCAACGCTGCTGTCGAAAGCAACGTTGAGAGTGTCTTCACAAGAGATGTTTTTCCTGAGTCAACATGTCCCAATATACCAACATTGACGTTCAACACTTCTTCGGGAGGAGTTGATTCCGTGGATGACGGTGGCGCCATTCTCGGATCATACAATAATAGTAATAATCAAGCAATTGACCAAAAGTTTAGTGCTACAGTAGTTTTCCGATACTAGCCTCCATTCCTGACTTCAAATAAATTGAGTGAGCAAATACAATACCAATGCCCCAATCATATTGCTCTATGCTGAAAGGACACAATGAGATCTTCTTACACTGACTTGGAGTGCTACACCATTCAAATCAACACTTGAAACGGACATCACGACATGTGCCTTTTGTCGGGCAAATCAAAATGGACAGATTGAAACTACTGCCGGGAAAATCTTTAGCCTCTACATTAATTATACTTAAGCAACAAAGTCGTGCTTTTCTATGGAATAACAAGTATATTTTTCAGAAGGTCAAATCCTTCAAATATTTTCACGGTGTTTAGGATTCTAAGCCAAAACCTCTTTTGATTCATGCTCTAATAAATAGTCTGCCCTTGAAAAACAAAGACAGTACTTGACTGGCAAGTAAGCAATGATACTCATGTTGTGATCTAGACATGATGATTCTTTCTTTCTCTTTATGTGTAATGGCAGGGTAAATCATAAACTACAACAATTCTCTACCTAGTGGATATTGGAATTCCTCTCAATACATGCATCAAGGAGAAATAATCAGAGCAATAGTCAGTAAGATATATTGACAAATGTATTGGCCCTATATGAAAGCATTATCTTTAAGGTCTACAAGACAACAAAGATTGGGTTACCTACTCAAATGAATTGCTTATTCCGAGAGTCATTCTTTTTAAACACAACATTCATGTTTCCTCAGGATTGAATGCAAGTGCACTCTATCCCTCTGATTAAAATGGGTATAAAAGCAACTTTAAAAATTGGAATAAGCTTGGTTCCCCTCCCCTTTCAAAAGAAATTTGCTGCCCTACCGAAGTAAAAACTCGATTCGTTACAAAGGATTAAATTCTACAACAAAATACTTATAGGTTATCACATCTTTTCTTTGCCAACTAGTGTGGATGGGCAAGATACATTCGATTTCTGAAGCATGCTTTGTTCTGTACCATGCTTTGTTCGAAAGGCTTCCCGGATATTGGTCTCTAGTTGGGAAATCTCAGACATATTTTTGGATGCTACCTTGGAATTGAGTATAAAGATAGAGGTATCGTACGAGCTTTGTTTATAGCGAGTCGGCTTCAAGTGCTGTGCACCTTCCACAAATCCATGGTCACGTGAATCAAGAATGAAATGGTGGTAGGATAATTGGAGAAGTAACTGAAACGAGTCATTCGCGAATTCCTTAGCAACACTGGAAGACTTCGAGGCAGCTGTGGGCACTACCACGACATAAGTCAAATGTAATTGTTTTTCATTTGCTCGATCTAGTCTTCGTTTCATTTCCTTAGCCATCCTTGTCATGAGACCGGGAGAGAATGGTGGATTCGCTTCAAAGCATCCCTCTTGGAATTCATGTTGCTGCTGAAAAAAGTCTCCAAAGGATCCAAAGTGCCAATCGATATCTCCAAAGGCGGATCCAAATTGAGGATAGTATGAATTAAGGGGCGACGCAAACGCTTCAACGCATGGTCTGCCGAAGAAAAGCGAAAGAGAAACAAATACATGTGGATGAATCGAACCCTGCATACCTCCTCCTCTCAAGTCATTCAAGAGTTGTCCTCCAGAAAGTGATGAATATCGAATGATCAAACACATGACGAAAAGATGAAAAACATGCAATAATTTGGAAGATGTTTTGCCATGAACTCTCTCAAACAATGTCTTTAGCTTGGAATAATGCAGCTTATTGATTTTGATACAGTAAGGTTTTTTCCAGCCTTTTCGATTGTATATCAAGGCAAGGAAATCATCCTCGTGATCTTCCATGTGGATTCGATCCCCTTTGCGCAGTGGACATACATTCCAATTTCTTTGTTGCAAGACTGAAATCTCTTGTGCCGCAGCTTTAGCCATAATGCAAAGATTCTGTACCAAATTTTCTGCCTTATCAATATCCATATGGTCGGATAGTTCACGTAGTAAGCGTCGAGAAGCGTCAGTGGAAGTTGTGGCCAATGGTATTACAGGATCCAAGACCTTTTCTTCCTCTAATTTCGAGTCGATAATCCATCTTTCAAAGGTTGGCATTCTAACTTCATTACAAGAAGTTAATAGAGAATTTGATAGCTTTTCGATGTGGAAGTGTCGCGACAAATCGACCTGAAAGTCCGGTAGGAGTCCTGGTGTGTACCGACCAGTTTTCCTCCAAGAATGCAAAGCGTTGTTCCATGTCACAACTTTTTGATTTTTTGGATCCAAAGGAATAACGTCTTGTGATATATTCCAATATCCATGATGTTCCGACTTGGATATGACATCATCCGTTTGGGTTGTCAATGGCAAGACAGAGGAAACGTTGGAAGAGTCCGTTTGTGCGATAAATTTTGATTCGCTACTCTCCATTTCTGCCATGAGATCATCAATTTCAGACAAGGATTCATTCTGTGTTCCTGAAACCCGAACGAGTTGATGTAGATCTTTTGGATATGGATTTAACTTGCGTTTCCGTTTTTTTCCTCCTTCCATGGTTTGTTTGTGGGGGGATTTGGAATGGCTGTCAATTTTAGGGTGAAAAAACATATCCCGTCACTTGTTGTAGAATCCGACTGCAAGTACCAATTTTTAATTTTACCTCTTACTTGACGATAAGGTCCAACACTATACGGTTTCGAAACTAGACACTCTTATTTCCAAATCGAGAGGTAGGTGAATACTGACTATGACAATTCCTTTCACCAATTCGGCCAGAATGATCAGGCCTTTGAGCATCATTACCTTAGGAATCGATATTATTTGTCAAGAACGGTTGCGGGATACTTTAGTTTCGTGATAGGAAGAATAGACTGATTATTCTAGGAACGTACAATTCAATATTTCTCACTCTTCGCTGTTGTTTAAAACGATTTGCTAAATATAGGTACACCAACGTTACTACTATGCCAACTCGACTTTCAAAAAACCGTAAGAAGCGTGGTCACGTCTCTGCTGGTCATGGTCGAATTGGAAAGCACCGAAAACATCCAGGTGGTCGAGGTAATGCTGGAGGTCAACACCACCACCGTACACTGATGGATAAATATCACCCGGGGTACTTTGGTAAAGTCGGTATGAGACAATTTCATATGCTGCGAAACCGTTCCTTCACTCCAACTTGCAACATTGACAAGATTTTTAACATTGCCGGTGAAGGTGTCTATGAGGCAGCCAAAAATGGAGGAGGCAAGGCACCCGTAATTGACCTTGTCAGCAAGGGATACTTTAAGCTACTTGGCAATGGGGAAATCAAGGTCCCTGTGATTGTCAAGGCCAAATTTTTCTCCAGGCAGGCAGAACAGAAAATCAAGGCAGCCGGTGGAGCTTGCTTATTGGTTGCGTAAAACAAACTTGTAATTACCTCCTTTTCAATCACCAATAATAAGACCACCTTTACTTCTTTTCATAGTATATCGTTCTTGATATACCTTACCGAGTTCCCAATTCCTACTGATTTTTTAATATGAGATTTGAGTCATTCGTAGAGTGGCTGGATAATTAACTTACCTATAAATCTTCGTTTTCAACGTCAAACCTTGCATTCAAAAAATAGTTGCATCTGCATTGATCAAAGAGATTCATAGAAAATGATTGCGACTTCTTCGAACTTTGTAAGCTAGTGTATATTTGACTAGTGGAGATATAGATCACTCCCCCAAAGTTGATATAATTCAACTGCTATTCATAATGATCGATGCAAAATTAAGAATCAATTAACATTGCTCCAAATAGATCTTGCTTTCAATTTGTATGTGGCATTGGATATTACAACATTTACATGCAATTGAGCATGAATACATCCTTCCTAGTAACATGCGAGTATATAATCTATCACAAGGAATGAGGAAAAGAATAAATATATTCCATTTACTCAAAACGAGGTAGATGGCACATGAGCTGATATATCATATGAGATGTCTTTCTGTAACAGCATTAGGTATATTGACTGCAAATAGCAAAAAAGTAAATGCAACAAAGAAGGCTTTTCATCAATGTTAGTACACCTATTTACGGACAAGTATGTATTGATGCAAGTCTAAGCCTTGTTTTCTTTGGCAACTTTAGCATTGCTTGATATTGATGTTTATCAAAAGGCATATATCATGATTTCTGTAGCCTTTTGTCGTCATTGCCTATATGATACTACAAAATTCAAAATAGAAAAAGTTATAGCAATTATGTCTATTTGTGTACATTGAACACAATCCTGCCATACTGTTTTCTAAGGTAATCGCCTGCTGCCAGTAAGCCAAATTGTACCACCTGCCTGCCATGTGAAACAAAGCTGGATATAAAAATGAAACAATCAGCTTGATAGGCAAGGAAATAAGATACAAAACGGGAACGCATAAGGCAAAGTATCCAACCCTTCAAATGTAAGGATGAAAAAAATTGTTCCATAAATCATTAGTGACAACAAGTTGGGTGAATATTCGTCACACTGACCAGTAGGATTGTATCATCCTGCTGCAACTCATTGTGCTCATGCGCTCTTCAAAACATAAATATCGATTATGCGCACAATACATGTGTGTATAGATTTAAGAGATACCCAACATTCACTTTCTTTGTATGAAAAAGAATATCCAAATTTTGTGCTTTCAAATTCTAAGTTTTTTTAATCAAGTAGCTTTCTTGGAATCATCACTTGTGATCACTCTTCAAGAGGAGAATCAACATGTTGATGAATGTTGAGATTGAATCATTGAAGTTCCATGTTCGCTGTTATAATTCATTCAAAAGTGAAATAGATATTTGGAGCACTGCAAGCTCTGTGTTAGGGAGTATGGTCGCAAGGCTGAAACTTAAAGAAATTGACGGAAGGGCACCACCAGGAGTGGAGCTTGCGGCTTAATTTGACTCAACACGGGAAAACTTACCAGGTCCAGACATAGTGAGGATTGACAGATTGAGAGCAACCAATTTGAAAGAAGCGACTGTTGTGCACGTGATCTATAATTTTCGCATCTTTAGAGACTTCACTTAGGATTTTTGTCAGCGATTTTTTTCGATGTCACTATGCAAATATCCTCCTCACGTTCTAACTCATACCTGACTCACCAATCTGAACTACTGTTGTTTCTGCATTTATACATCAACAAACCAAGATGCGCACAGGAGGAAAGGTTCTTTTATGGACATGGTTTCTCTTCCAAGATGATCATGCTTTTGGCTTTGGACCTTCAATCCTGCCTTCAGGTCCATTAGATATCCATTCTAGCAAGAAATTCGTTGCGGCAGAGGGGATTTCTTCTTCGCAGGCATCACTAGCATCGGTAGACCCAGAGATCGCTTCCTTGATTGAGCTCGAGGAAATTCGTCAAAGAGAAGGCTTAGAGTTGATTGCCTCAGAAAATTTCGTCAGTAGCGCAGTACGAGAGGCGCTCGGCAGCTGCCTTACAAACAAATACAGTGAAGGGCAGATAGGGAAGCGTTACTATGGGGGAAACAAATATATTGATAAAATCGAAGCTCTATGTATCGAAAGGGCACTTAATCTTTATGAATTGGATCCTCAAGAGTGGGGTGTAAATGTCCAGCCATATTCTGGTTCTCCTGCAAATTTTGCTACATACACAGCATTGCTAAACCCTCATGACAGAATAATGGGATTAGATTTGCCATCAGGTGGACACCTAACTCACGGATTTCAAACATCGAAGAAAAAAGTATCAGCGACAAGTGTCTACTTTGAGAGCATGCCTTACGTCGTATCCCCTGAGACTGGACTCATAGATTACGATGATTTAGAAAAAAGGGCCAAGATGTTCATGCCTAAATTATTGATTGCTGGCGCATCGGCATATCCTAGAGAATGGGATTATTTACGAATGAAGCAAATTGCGGAATCCGTAGGGGCGCTCTTATGGTTGATATGGCGCATATATCCGGACTCGTGGCAGGAAAATGTGCTCAGAGTCCATTCCCTTATGCCGATGTAGTGACTAGCACTACCCATAAGACTCTACGGGGTCCTAGATCAGGTATTATATTTGCTAAAAACAATTTGATGGAAAAAGTAAATTCAGCTGTATTTCCTTCGCTGCAAGGTGGACCACATAATCATCAGATTGGAGCTCTTGCTGTGGCATTAAAGGAGGCGGACAGTGACGAATTTCGAACTTACATAAAGGCGGTTGTATCCAATGCACAACGTCTGGCTCAGGGTCTCATAGGCAAAGGATACAGATTGGCAACAGGTGGAACGGATAATCATCTAATTCTCTGGGATGTAAAATCTTCAGGGCTGACAGGAGCCAAAGTGGAACGTGTGTTTGAGTTGGCAGGTATCACCACAAATAAAAATAGTATTGCGGGCGATATTTCAGCATTAAATCCAGGTGGGATTCGTCTTGGAACTCCAGCCTTGACAAGTCGAGGTCTACGAGAAAATGATTTTGACGTCGTGACAGATTTTCTGGATAGAGGGTTTCATATAGCACTTGAAGCCCAGGAGATTGCAAATGGTCTTGACGAGCACCTGTTAAGAACTGATAATCGAAAAGTGGCATCCTTGAAAGATTACCTGACGGTTGTGAACGAAGACCTTAGTATACGAAAAAAAATCATGGAACTGAGGGAGGACGTCATGAATTTCGCGTCTCATTTTCCCATGCCAGGATCTAACTCTGAGGAGCAATTGTGAAATTAGCTCTAACAACTAAGATAATTGCTTTTCCAACTATATCAAGTTGTTGTTTTCAGTCACTCTGTACCCTCAAATTTAAGGGATCCTCATGTTCTACATGCTTCACTAGGAAGTACGAAGGGTTTTGGAAACTCATGTTTGTAATGTTATAAGATTTTAGGAGGGATGTTCCAACTATATCAAGTTGTTGTTTTCAGTAACTCTGTACCATCAAATTTAAGGAATCCTCATGTTCTACAAGCTTCACTAGGAAGTACAAAGGGTTTTGGAAACTCATTTTTTATGTTATGACATTTAGGAGAGATATTGCAGCTATCAAGTTGTTGTTTTCAATTACTCTAAACCCTCAAATTTAAGGGATCATGCTTCATTAGGAAGTGAGAACGTTTTGGAAACTCATGTTTTTAATTTTACGACATTTTAGGAGAGATGTATGATGTCGATCCTTTTTTCTCGTGACTTGGTATTGGAAACATCCAAGATTGTATTTTGTATGTAAACAAGAATGCTTAAATGGTTAATTTTCATTAATTTTGTACACATTCATGAAAGTTTAATTCTTTGATTGGTCAAAAAAGTTGTAAGACAAGTCATAGCGCACTCGAATGATTCTGTCATTCATCTTTCACCTTTTCATTCAAATTGTAATTCTTGTGTCGAAGTCAATCAAAGCTTAGAAGGTCGAATTCAACATGAACTCACGATGCAGGATTGGACCGTTGGCAATAAGAAAATTCGCATCTTTAACACTTGCAGCACAAATCCTCTCTCAATATTGTTGAGAAAGATCAAATAGATAGAGTCATAAAAGTAGAAGTGAAACCAATCTTAGCTAGCTGAAAATATAAATCAAGTTTGTATAAATCTGGAATGAGATATTACTCAGATTGCAATTTTGCATGAAAAAGCTGCAAGAGCCTATTAACATTTTGTAAAGGTAACCGACTCCGAGCAACAGACATCTGATGCAATCATTTGTATTCAGTCCATAAAAGTATTGAAAGTTCTTTCAAATTAATTAATATTTGTTCTCAGGGAGCAAGGTTTGGTTTTTTGGAAGCGCCTAAAGTTGTAATGTTGCCATGTTGACTGTGTCATATCGAATGGGTCATAAAAGTTGAGATGCAACAAAAGGTTTTTGTGTGGCTACAATATCCTTTTTTCATAGATTCCCTTTTTTAGAGCTTGAGGTTTGGAAACTGTATACAACCTTTGTTTACTCATGGTTACCTCTTTTTTCATGCATTGTTTTCGTTATTGGTGTTGAAATTATGGTTCCATTCGTGGTAAATGGATAAATTCGATCCCGTCTTTATCTCTAAAAGTTAATTTACAGCTGCATGGTTGTGTCATACTTATCTCAGAAATCACTTCACTCGCAGAATTTGTTACGAATAGAATTCATTTTGTTGATCAAAGACAAATGACTCCAGTACCTTCACGAAAACGTTAAGCGGAGGTGGCTGAAGAATGTTTAAGGCAATAATGTTTCTGATGATACCGGATGAATGGTTTGTGATAGCAAGGCATTTCGAATATCCCTTACATTCATTCATGAGTCGATGTTTTGGTTAGTCATTTCAAATCTTTGCGAATGTAAGGAAATTGAGAAAGAATGACTCATCACAAAATAAAGAAGTAACTTTGAATTAATCTAATAGTTTAATCTTTAGGTTGACGTTTGGTTTTGGTGAAGAGGATTCCTTGACACATTTGGACACACAAGTGTTCACATATGCAACTATAAATGCTTCAACAAGTGGTGGAGTATCTTTAGCAGTATGAGTTCCTTTCCAAAGACCATCTCTTTAGAGCCATGTACCCCGGGCTTAAAAGAAATGCGATATTCTTGCATCCACTTCTTCTATTGCTCAAACCAGGTGGCCTCATGACATGGTAGAAACTCCAACAATTCCTTGCCTTGTATATAGACAATTGTTTCAATTTCTTGATGGGTTAATTTTGGAATTGTTTCCTTTTTACCCGTGCATCAAGTGTATATTGTCTATTATTGTGCCTCAACGAGCTTGTTCCCAATTTCGTCAGTTACTGTATTGCCTATTGCTTCGCTTATTTTATGATACTTATATCTATAAAAAACGCAAGCTGGATAAAGGTTTACGGTGAGAGAGGACGATTTTTATAATAATTTGTCTGTCAGGCATTATTTGGCAAGATGAAGTCGCGTCAAAATAAGGGCTGGAGAGATTTAAGAGCTATTGAGAAGATTTTTGAGACATTTCTAATGAGCGGGATCATTGATACATCATACCTAGATAATTCAATTTACTTGAAAATCATCTGAATCGGAAGGACTTCTATCCTGAATCTGAGGAGGCAACTTCAAATGAGCTGCATTTCTCGAAAGGAACCAAAATTCTTGATGAAGGTATAGTGAAGCACATCCTTCCCATTTATTTGGTGACAAGAAGATCCATCATTGACATTATTCCTATTTTAAGTGATATCCTTTGCAGTTAGGATAATACGCATCAGAAGACAATAATGACATTAAGACTGCATTAGAAATGTTGTTGGGTGTGGAAGCCTACGATGCTTAATTTTCAATATGATACTAGTTGGACTTTTTCCAGGGTCAGTAACTCCCACTTTCAGAGAAAACAACACTTTACTTTTCCGTATAATTAGTTGATGGGATCAGGTTGAAAGAAATTCCAATACATGTAAGGTTGAAGTCTTTTGTAATCACTCTTCTGGAGGGCAATAATAATTTATTAAAGACTTTCTTCTAGTACTTGTTGAAAGGCATATCCAATTATTTGTATCAATGATTCAAGAAATGGGAAATCAAAGTATTCATGGCTTGTCTACGTTACCAGCACCGTCATTGAAATGCCTATTGCACCAGTGGCCTTGGTTCCATCATATTGTTTTGGTGGATAGAGATAAAGAATATCTATTTATAAGAAAAATCGTTCAGGTTTATAGTAGGAGCAGTCCAAAGAGTGATAAATCTCAATCGACATAAAGTAAAGAATCAAAACGGCTTTTTAAAGTGTCAGCCAAACTTCCCTCATCACTTCGTCTCATTCATATCCATTTTTATACCTTATTGAATGATCCCATGAGAGAAGCTATAAGATTGTATAGATTCAGTATATGTAAAGACAGAAAGTCTAACCATAGCTACGGTACACATATTCTTTGATTGGATAGGAAAAACGTTGGTATCCTTTTCGACAATTGCACACAAAGAAAAAGCTTGAGTGCCAATGCTCACATCGAGCATTTCGAGCTTATTTTAAACTTTTATGACATGAGCTGGGGAAATGTTGTTGCTTGAATTGGAGATGATTGCCCAGTCAATTCATCAATCATTTGCTGGAAAGGAAAGCACATATTTCATTGGAAGTGCAATCCATTTCTTTCCATGCAAGCTGACTTCAAGACATTTAAATATCGGTTGGATCAGATTGATTAGATCATGGTAAATTTGAAAAGAACTATCCCTACTACTAAGCTAAGAGGCCATACACATCTCAAAGCAAAGGCGAGATACGTTGACAAATGGAGCTCAACATTTTTCGTAATTATATGATTTAAGAAGATCAGTGATTTCCTTCCTCTATTAGCGCTTGATGAGGTATTGTATCTGCAAAAGAAATTTGTGACATTTACTCATGATTTCAAGCACTAAAGGATCTTGCACATTTTAGTGTAATGCAGCAGAACGAAGATACGAATATGTCAGATGTGAGATCCTTCTTTTGTGTGGTTTCAGAAAATCTAGTACTGTTGAGCATTTACAAGAGAGATCCCAGCCGAAGCTGAATCATACTAATTCATCAACAATACTCAATCTCTGTCATTTGGGAATAGAGAATTTTGATAAAAGGAAGAACGCAAGTGCAAACCAGGCACTTCAGGGTTTACTATTCTTAGATTTCCTAGTTCTAATAGTTGTGAAAGACTTCCAAGTTAATCTTTTTTTGGTTGGCGATTCTTCCAATTAACATTTTTATGTATTCAAGCATGGATATGTGGATTATATCACGAAAATCCTAGCATAGGAATAATAATTGTCAATTATTGATTGTTTTTCAACAGAAGACGTACGCATTAGAATTCTTATCCCTTTCAAATACCTACAAAGATTATTTAGTTTAGTTGGAGACGATTTCAGTCTAAGAAAAATCCTACCTATAAATGTATAGTCTTCTATATAATTTTCTTTAAATACGAATGCCAATGTAGGTTAAGATTTTTTTCAAAAACTCACATCAAAAACGTTAATTCAAAATAATCAATAATTGTATTATGTTTTAGAAACAAGACAATTAAAAATTATGTTTTAGAAGGATCTGAGGACAACCCTTTAAAATACCCCTAAGTCCATTAGACTATTCCTTAACCCTCCAAAAGAATTTAGATTTGAATCAATATGTATGATGTCCAAAGCAATTCAGTCGTCTCAGTGTTGGCCATTACAAGGAAACCTTGATCTCACGAGCGCAAATCTAAGAAAGTGTCGATACCTTGTACACATGTTTTCAGCGAGCAAGTTATTGACTACTCGCATTTCAACACCGTTGTAAGCAGAATACTCGCTATTTAACACAGTTGTTACCGGAATACTAGCTATGTACATAGAACATCCAGAACGGACGTGTGATAGTGATTTTTTCCCATTTGATTTTAAGCAGAATCCCTGAAATCTCACTTACACTTTACATCTCTATTGCCAAGATAAAACTTTCCAGGGACCGATCGTTCACTTTGAGAAAATTTGGCGGGACAAGAATTGGTGGATAATGCATTTCATCATCGTGTTTGTAGCAAATCATGGCGAAATTGATACTGTTCAATGCCGAATGTCATGAGGTCTATGGCATATACTTATCTGCGAAAAAACTGAGATTCTAAGGTCATCTCGAAGGATGCACTTTTTAAGTCAAAATCAATTGCCTATGAAGATGAGCATTGTAGCGCTCTCTGGTCGATACGTTATCACTCGTCTATTGAGCAGATTTTGCGCAAGCAAACAATCGTCTGTAAACAAACTTCTCTTATTTTTGATTTTTTGCGTCTGGAAGGAAAATTCGGATAGATTCATTACAAGCGACATACTTCACGATCTGTAACAAATGTATCGACTGTCATCTATCTATGTCATGAGATCGATCACACGAACGAGACCGTGAGATGAGTGTTGTTATGAACAAGGAGGGAAATAGTAAATTCACTACATTGAAGGTAGTTATCGAAATAGTAAAAAAAATTAGCTTGTCGTAAAAATTTGAAATACCTAAATTTGAAAAATACCGAAATTGAACAAAAACAAGGATTTTGGATTACATCAAGGTGAAAGATACTTAGGCAAAATTCGATGACGTACCATTGGTTTCAACTTTCGTTGTCAAATTCGAAATCGCCCCTAGTAATCTATTTTTTTTGGAAATGCACCAAATGACGTTTAAAACTATTGTGAATTTGTACTCAATGAACAAATCCTAGATCCTTTAGAAATGCTTACGTAGTATGTTTTTCATAGGATTTTCACCTTAAGGTTTACAAAACCATCATCGATATCAATCAGTCCTTCGTCGTAATAAATTTCAAATCTTTCAAGCTCTCGTCAAATAGTTGTTCCATCGATTGTTCATACACATTCGCCCTAAAGAAATAGAGAAGCATTGACGAGGTATGTTTTGCATTCGATTGTAATGTCTTCGTGTATTCCAAACTCTGTTACAAGGAAGGAATGGTATTCGAAAGAACGATTGGCTTTGACCTTGACTCAAGAAGAAAATAGGATGTTAAGAAACGATTAGCATTTTGGTTCAGCTTGAATAATCATCAATGCTTCCAACCATCAGGTTTCACCATTTCCGGGATTTTCGACATCGTCCTTTTTCGTGTCCTGTTTGTGATGTCATAATGTCGTCATGTTTTCATATTATTGTTTTGTATGAGGTACCTGTAAAAATACAGAATCATTATGAATTCCGAGAGGAAGATCCCAAAGTTCCGACAGCAATTTTTTTCTCACATTGGTATTTCGATGGAACCTTTCCTTCAGACTTCATTTAACACTATCAGAATCGAGGGAAATAAGTGACTCTAATAGCTCAGCGCCAGTATAACGCATGGATATCATTCTGAATAGGCAGACGCCCCTTTTCTTTCCACAATCTAATCATCGAAGGAACATGGATGCTTTTTCCTGTTCTTTACGATTGAAGGACAGACAAAATTCTACGAGTGCTTCCTACTCGCAAGTGACACAAAATGAAGCTGTCACGAATCTAATTCCAAAATCTCCTTGTAATCGTGTCAAGATTGCAGCTGAAGTTTCTGAACGCTTTAGTGAAGGACAGCGAAGCGCAGTGTCAATAAATGCAGTTCTACAACCATCGTCAATCATGGCTTATTTATCAAATAATGATAAAGATTCAAGCGATTGTTCTGTTGATCAAATATCAACTTTGAAAAATGCTGGACCTTTACACCAAACACTGGATTTTAAATTACCACCGAGACTGACTCTCTCAGCCTTTAGACGACCTGAGCAATGCGTTCGAGTCGCAGATGATGACGTTTCTAGGAAGCTTGCTGACACATACATGCTTTGCCATGACATAGGCCACGGTGCTATGTCAACAGTTAGGCTCGCAGAAAGTAGGTGCGATGGTAATAAAGTGGCTGTAAAGTCGGTATCAAAGCACGATGTTTTGCGTACAAGGACCTTTAGGCGAAGACGAAGTCACTTAGATGAGTGGCAAGTTCTACGTATGTTTCGGGACAATCCTAATATCGTTAACTTGATTGATGTTTATGAAACCGAGGATGAAGTTCAGATGGTATTGGAGTATTGTCAAGGAGGCGAGCTGTATGAATATATTCGATCGAAAAAAATTAGTTCTCCGATCTATAACCAATCTGAAGCACATGCAGCCAAAATAACAAAGCAGTTACTTTCCGCTTTATGTGATCTTCACGAACGTGGAATTGTTCATCGTGATGTTAAACCAGAAAACATACTGTTAACTAATGCGACAGGAGATCAGGTCAAATTGTGTGATTTCGGTACTGCGCGTCTCTTGCTCGAAGAAATAGACTCTGAGTCTTGTAGTAGTGATGACGAAGGCATCTCTCCAGGAAGAAGTCGTGCTTACTCGAGAGTTGGTTCAGATTTGTATGTAGCACCAGAGGTTAGCTTTGGAAATGGATACGGAACAGCTGTAGACATTTACTCATTGGGAGTTACTCTGTACGTATTTTTATATGGCCAGCCTCCAACTTTCATCCTACAAGCTGACGGTGAGGCGATAATGTGTTTTCCTGACAATCATAATTATGAGATTTCGGATGAGGCAAAATACTTCTTACGTAAAATGCTGGATGTAGATCCAGACAATCGCTTCACAGCTGCAGATGCTCTGAAGTCCAATTGGATTACAAATAATTCAGAATCGAATACACTTGTCAATTCAGATGTCAACATCCTGAAAATATCTAATGTTGACGAAGAGCCGATGCCACATTTTAATCCAATTGATCCTTTAGACTTCGACTTGGTAAAAGCAAGACTGTATGATCACATGAAGAAGGGCAATCTCAATGACATTTCTCCTTTTCGTGGATCAAGGAAACGACGAAGAATGCCTTCAAGGCTTGAGAGAGGATTCGTCAAGAAAACTCCGAAAAGTAATGTCCTTCAGTCCATGGCTGACTTGTACCGTGATGTTGCTTCCGTTGCAGCATCAGCAACAAATGCTGCTAATGGCATCATGGATGATGAAGATAAGGCGACAGTCACAGTTTATATGGGTGACATCGAAAACGAGGTTTCCGATGTCGATGTTGATAGAATTTTTGCACTTTCTGTCTAAGGTTTAGAACTCTGCGAAAGCTTTATATATGGCAGGTGGTGTAGACAAAGGACGAATGTCGTTGTGTTTACATGTATAAATGGTAAAAAAATGTAATGAATATAGTGATGAATTCACTCTTTAATTGTTAGCCAAATGTGCAGTAGGTTTATTTAACGTTGACAACAGAAGAAGGCTTGGATCATCACGCTCTTTAATTAGAGGGGCTTTCTGAGGCGATTGTAACTATATCATTTGCAACAATAAGGTTGTCCATATTATTACACTGGATTAGAGTAATAAGTAGAATCTAGGAGGCGAATCTTTAAATCTTTGCTTTTATATTACTAGTTACTGAGGCGTTTTTGATATATTCATGATTTTTTGTGTTACAGGACCTTGTAGTTGATTAATGAGGCGTCGCAATCCAATACTAAGATCGAAATACAGTTTCTCGTTCAATTAGGAGTAGTCCATAGTTTCTTGAAGAATATTTTAGTCTGAGCGATTTTGTATAGATTCTCCAGATTCCATTGAACAAAGATTTTGTTTCATGAAAATGTCTAGATATTGTAGGGCACGAAAGGGATTAGTTGCACTTGAAATATGGTTGAATCTTTCAATTTAAGAAAAAGTCTTTGACCACATGTTCCATGTCACATGTTACAAAGAAGTAAGGTTTAATAGCTTCTTTCCAAAGTTATGCCTGCAGGCTGCACGAAAAATATTAATAGCTTAGCGTCATTGAAGGTCATTCATTGTTTAGCGAAAGGAAAGCTTCAAAGCTGCGCTAAAAGAGTGCCATGAAAGTCTCAATTATGGCATCCTTGTAAGCCAGTCCTTCGGAGAATCACAAATAGGATGATTAGATAAAGTCGCGCGTTTACAAACAACTTGAGGTCTGGGTTTCCCCTTTACCTTTCACTACAGGTTGCTCTTTTGTTATCAATGAACATTTTGTTATTGTGCCTTTTTGAACCTCTTGTCAATCATGACCAGACACTCCAAAAATATAATTGTATATTGTTTGTTATCATCAAAATAAAACAAACAATTATTGTACCTCTAGGTTATTAAACAAACAATTATTGTCCATTATTGTTTATATTGTGGTATTTTTGCCAAAATGTTTTAACTGTGTTGATATTCCACAAATCCATGTTAAGGAGCAGAAATATCTGAGCCTCTGCATGGATTGCCAAGACAGACACTCTTTGGCTATTGAAACAGAACCCAGCTTGACTAAACAATCGTTCACAAATATTCAAAGTAGGTATAAGAAACCGCAAATCAAGATATTCTGATGGAGACCCTTCCTCATCTAGTCTCTGTTTCTTTTGAACTCAATTTGCAAAGGTCTTTTCGCGATCACTCTCACTTGATTCACGATTCTGCTTGGGCGATTTCTTCAGATGTCGCACAGATTGCTCTCCAGAAGGCATCAATGAGTCAGCTATACCTTGCTGGATTCTGATAAAGGCTGATTCAAAGTACTTATCCAGAACAATATTTGCATTTGCTGGTAACTTTTCCTTAAGAACTGGATATGCATTTGAAATTTTGTCAAAAAGTAATCTGGTATCTGCCAGCGTTGTAGTGTCTTGTTGTAAGGCTTTTGAAATAGATTAAAAATCCTTCATTTCTTCACAAATCGAATCGATATCACAATTCTTTCTCACAGTTAGTAGAAGTTCGTCCAGTTCATTAATCTCCAACATTGGAAGAAAATCCCTAATTTTTATATACCGCAAAATCATTTCAGAGGTAGAACTCCATCGCGTGGCATTCCTGGTTTTAGCTTTCAAATGTGTTTATTTCCTAAGTTTTGCTGCTGGAATAAGATTCTTCAATTTAGACATAATATCATTGATCTTCTGGAGAGTGTCCTCAGATGCCTCTAAATACGTCTCCACAGCCAAATTAAATTGATGACTTTCACATCCAATGAAATAAAACTTTGCTTGTCCAGCAAATGATTGGTTTGTTGAACGATTATCTCCAATTAGAGCAGCAACATTAGACCAATGTGTGTGCCACTGCTACTACTACAATATAAAAACAATAATTGTATAAAAAACAAACAATTATTGTACCATCAAGCCTTTGCACAAACAATTTTTTTACAAAAACAATAACAATTATTGTTTTCACAATTATTTTTTCGGAAGGTCTGATCATGCCTCGATTGCCTTCAACATTTATTACCTTTATCTTGAGCGGAGTTACGACAAATGCATGGAACCGTCGTTT
Source organism: Fragilaria radians (assembly GCA_900642245.1). NCBI lineage: Eukaryota > Bacillariophyta > Fragilariophyceae > Fragilariales > Fragilariaceae > Fragilaria > Fragilaria radians. Next base: position 82,963 of record CAAAJI010000009.1, on the reverse strand, counting down.
TGCGATTCAAGTTTAAATCACATTTCTAAAGTCAAATGTAACTATCCATTGATCGTGTTGATATATGGACTACTGTGAAATGTACTCATTTATAATAGGATGCCGAGAAAAATTAGAAACGTTTACATCCTTATGTGTCACATGACACCTTAGAATTACTCATCCTTCACAAGAAGCATACTTGAGAAAAATGGATAAATTAAAAACCAATGAAAAAAAAGGAATTGTGAATTTAGAAAAAGATATTTTGATATGGGGCGCAATAGATTACAAGATTTTAAGTCTTATTCGATTACCAGTACAATCGATATGCCTAACTCTTAGTACAAATTAAAATAGAAAATAAGGATACGATATGAAGCTAAAATGGTTGTGAATGATGTCTAATCTCCCCTGGACATTGATAACACGAGGGGTTGGGTAAAAAGAAGGATGATTTACTGGCTTTTGCAGACTTGTTTTCTAACAATTACGTCGATAGAAATCGGTTGAAAGGAGGTATTGATTTCTTAACTCTCATGAGCTTAAAATTATTGCTCTTTTATTCCCAGTCTGTTAGCGTTTCTTTTATTCAATAACCTTGACTTCATAAATGTAATGAACTCACTGAGCCAGAGAACATAAGGGTATGTGTTGCGACCCGCACGAATGTGAATTCATTTAGATTTACTTGGGTAATGTTTTACCTATCACACATTTGAATTTGATGCGGATCGTAACATAAACTTATGCAAATACAAATGGCGCAGTTCGGATTCAATGCTTCAGATCGTACTGGCGAAAATGTAACAATGTTCGTTTAACTCTGTCCCTCACTTTAAGTTACTATTTTAAATCAAAGCGATGTCTAGAAATGAAATAAGGATGGGCACCACGGCTTGAGTAGAAAACATGATCTTTGCTCTACCCATCTGGGTACTCAGTATGTTGTACTCTACCCATACCCATATACCCATATCCTTTTGTTGCAGCGTGTCCATTTTCACCGATAGAAACTGTGCAGACAGAAAGAAATGTTGATAATAAAATATGTAACAGAGGTTAGTTTAAGTTTTTCCTTTGCATCTATCATGCTTCTTCAATAAACTTTCGTTGAATCTTCCATGATGAAATCTTGAACCTTCAATCAACAAAACATCCAGATGATATTTTTTTCTTGAGGCTTGCTGTGAGATAGTTTAATTAATTTAAAGTTAAACTTAAGAAATTGGATCATTTCAATGGTTTTACCACCAAAAGGACATCCCTCAAATGTCACCAAATCGGCACCATATGAAAATCTTCGTTCAGAAGGTACACGTGAAGCCTGAACATTTAAATTATCCTTTGATATTGCAGACAAGATGGGGAAATTCCATACATTTTATTTCCAAAAAGATAAAATATCAGTCCCAGGTTCACTAAAAGGGGCATTGAATTGCCTGACATACTCCGCTTAAATGGTCTCACCTAAATTATGAGTAATTAATTGTTTTCTTTTCAAGTAGCATCAGATGCGTTATTAATGGATTCAGTATAAGCGATACTCCAACCATTGGGGACATATTATTTCAATAATGAATTAGATTCTCAATACTGGACTCAAGGTCAATGTAAAAATAATGCCAAACTTATCAAACTTAGCGTTCGGTTCAGTGAGCATATCGATGCAAAAAATAATAATGGCAAAACATTAAAAATCGACAGTGACTCACTGCCTGCAGAGCTAAGCAACGTATCTTCCTTCAAAGGGAATAAAACATCAACTAGGTCAGCCATGCAGGTCCAATCTTTTGTATGCAACAGTAACGCAATTCAAGAATTGCTCTTGAATGCGTAAACAGCATCGGATATGATGTCTTTCAAACGTATGGCTCATTGTAGCATATCGAATATACTATTTCCTCTTGTTCAAACATCAATAATTGGAACTAGACAATATCCTTTTCCTGAAAGATTTTCTTCATATGAGATTGTCTGATTTTTCTGATGAAAAAAGATAAGCGGGATAATGCACTACCCATTCTGTCATGATTGAATTGTTTGTAGCATTGCTCAATCAAAAATTTCATACTCTTCAAATACTTCAAACATGGCCTTTAATAAGCTCCTTCCATAATGTTCATCCTCGAGAAATTTAAAATATCTTCCAATCTTCACCAATTTAATGGATAGTGAACCCAAAGAATGATAATTGCCATAAGTAATTGAATACTTTCATTTAATTTTATGCAGCTTATTCTTGAACTCCTCTTTACTCTGTTCAAAATTTTTGCTCCTAATTGCTGCAAAATACTTTTATAATATCCTTCTTTAAATATTCCAGGACATCTTCAAAATATTGTCTATCAACCGTAAAAAATGGCTGGTCTGTCGAAACTATCCAAGTTAACAGGTTTCCCATATCAAGACATCAGTGCCAAAAGGTTTGTTCTCGGATTTCTTTGTGAAAGAAGTGTTGAACTGAAATGCCTTTGCTCGTAGGGATTAGTAACTCAGGACATTTCTTAGGATGTTTTAACTGAAGGTCCTTCAAGACAGTACTGCTTGAAGGACCTTGAAAACACTTGTTACAATAATTAAATCAAAAATGCACCATTTCTAAGCCTTCAAATTTCCCTTTTGACGCTTTCATTGCCACTTTTGTGTAGTGTCATTCTTCTTTCAATGTTGAAAATTACGCCGCTCTGCTAATGCTTCGATAAGAAACTTTGAATTTGTCTACTTCCATTAATGGTTGAAAATAGGCTTTTGACATTGGTAATATGGTGAAATAAAAACCCATCCAATTACCCAGGGGTAATGGGTAGAGTAATTTTGGGAACACAGGAATTGTCTCCCTCTTGAATCCTGATATTGTTTCAAGTTTTGGGGGTTTCAAATGATCAAACAAGGTCCAGACTTATGTCTTCCAAGTTGAAATAGTAAAAGTGTTGTTTCTTATGGGGGTTTCAAATGATCAAACAAGGTCCAGACTTATTTCTTCAAGTTGGAACACTAAAACACTACTTGATGATGGCTTCATCATTTAAGATTATCATTTCGAAAAAAAAATCTCTCAATGTATAGTTCAATTTTTCGGTGATATTTAGTTTCATCAACCTGTTCTGGAGAAGAATGCATACTTAGTTGAAAAGTAATTTTTTGGATAGGTCCAGATACAAGATTTAAGTAGCTTTTAAGGTGGAATTTGTGCATGTATACACATCTATCTATATCCTAGAAGAATTCCGTAACGTAACGATGGCATTTATACAGTATTTCTGATATACGAATATACTCTCTAAAGTTTCGAGAACCTCAGGGAGATAGGACTTGTGGTAAATGACGCGACCCCTCTGGTTGAAACTTGTTTCCCGAGTTTGTTGAAGAAACGGGTGAATTTTGAATTTCATGTTGTGGGCGCTGAGATGACATCTTGCGCATTGACCCCTATCCCCGCGGCGATTTGATGTGCCTGAGAGAGTGTCACATCACAGACATATTCTCCATCAATCATTCGCCATGCACGTTTCCGATCACCACTCCAACCGACACCCTCACCAACACGAACATCCTCCTTACAAAGGACAATATCAACTTGTCCATCTGGCCAAAAATAGGATCCTGGACCATCTCTAACGCCTCGTACGTAATTTCCTTTATAAGTTCCACCCAATAAATCACGGTAGGTTCCAAATCCATGTTTCTTATCATCGGACCACATTCCCTCATATAAATTTCCGTCTACATCCTTACATTGACCCTGACCATGTCGTTTGCCAATCACGAAGTGACCTTCGTAATAATCACCATTGATGTATTGTAGCCGTCCTACTCCATGGAATTTTCCTTCTTGGAAGCTTCCTTCGTATAAGTTTCCCTTGGCATCAAGATATTTTCCAAAGCCATGCATCTTGTCTTTTTTCCATGTACCTTGGTATTTAGATCCTTTGTGATCTTGATAAACTCCTTCTCCATCGAAGGAATCATTTTTCCATTCGCCGCGGTAATAATCCCCATTTTTATAAAAGTATTCTCCTTCTCCGTGAAAATTTCCTTGTATAAAGCATCCTACGTACTTATCACCATCAGCATATATCATAGTGCCTCTTCCTTCCATGCGATCCTCACGCCACTCTCCCTCATAGACATCACCCTCAATATACTTCATTCTTCCAAATCCATCTCTTTCGCCTTCTTCATCGACAGTACCTTCATATTCGCCATCTGTGTATAACTTTCGAATCGAATTTGATGCCTCACCAGGTGAGGTTGTTCTGGAATTATGACTCTGATTGTTCGACGTCATGAATCCTGGCATCATTCTTTCCATTGAGGAGGAATTTTCATTATCAGCAGATGGATTTCCACCGTATTGAGATTCAGGTGATGATAAGGAGGCTTCGGTAGCGAATGCTGTAGCAGCAGACTGCATCATCACTTATGACAAATGAAAAGAGAAGTCAATCACAGTTTCCGTTACGTCAACTATCACTAACACTATTGATAAACTCAAATTAAGCCCAACACAGAATAGTTCGACTAAACGTGTACGATGACAAATGTGCCATTTCCATTCTTGATCTTGATCTTGATTACATATGCTGTATTCATAAGAATAGTATAATCATTATATTTATTTTCAAGCCTTAGCCAACGTATAGTTCCACTTAAAAGCATTTGGAGACATCATTCTCCTCACATCCTCTTTAACCTTTACGGAACTATCTACCTTGCCATTGAAACTAAGCAATTGCTATGGGCATCTCAACGTCTCCTGATAAGGTTCAGTCTCAAATGTAAGCAAGTCTTGGTGATCTTCTGTCTGTACAAATATACCTTAATGGTATCCTTGTGTTTAGAGAATCATGAGTTTGATATCAAATAGAGACTCAGTCCTGAAATGCTTGACTTAAAAGTTAAAAGGCAAGGATTTACAAGCTAATTTGGCTTCAAACCCTGGAAATCATGACAATTTTGTTTTGTACTAATCTCTTATTCTTTTTCGAGCGGTTACAGGGAAAATGGTGATTCCTCTTGCACTTCAGGACCGCGGCAGACAATTATTTCTATTATGTACTAATAGAGATATTTTTAAGATATATGATTACTCATGAAGATTGTCAAGAATTTTTGTTTCCATCAAATCTATTTGGTATTGATGTATCACTAGACCTCAACTACTGCTTTGAAGCATACAAGAAACGCATAAAAGACACATATCCAAAACTCTGGGATGACATTCCAATAGATGGATGTACCTGAGTTCAGTTTAAATGGAAAGTACGTAACATGGTGACTCATGTTAGAGAAAAAGTGAAATAGATGCAAGTAATATTAGATTTACTTTGTCATCCACAACACTATTTCACAATCAATCTGCTCTATTCATGACGAGATTTCATTTGGAGTGGCGGGAAGAGACATGTGAAGCGATAATTCCTCATGGATTTCCTTTATACAAAGAATATCACCCACAAGATATGTGATAACATCCAAACATTTCTATAAAAACTGTGCAAATCCAACACATTCGCTGCCTACGATTTGACGAGCCATAATCGTAGGCGATAAGCGTCACTCCAGTTCAAGTAATACCGTACGAGCAGTTCTTCTCGCATAAAGCCAAAGGTATCTTGATACAATCGTTGGGCAGCTGTATTGCTCACTTCCGTCTCCAATGTAATGGAGGAACATCCCATCTCCTTCATCCGAATAATAACTTGTTGTACCAAAGATGCTCCTATGCCACGACGACGATGAGATGCCATAACCGCCAACATCCCTATGTAGCCCGTCTTTTCCATTTTACCACTAGACACAATTTCTTCCTCGTCAATTTTTCCAACGACACATCCGATGGGTTCATCTGGATTGTCCATAGGGTAGGCTAATATACATAAGGCAGGATATCGTTCTAAAAAATATCGATAGGTAAAGACTGCAAATAGGATGACAAGCACTGTCAATAAACTTCAACAAACACAGATAATCAAAAATTCGAACTTACTTGAATATGGCTCTGACAAGTCACGACCAACCAATTCCATCACAGAATCTAATTGTGACTCATCTTTATAATCTTTAAAGAGAATACCATCGATTTCTGTCTTCATTTTTGTTCGTTCGCAACGATTCATGACGGGCGGTGATTGTGCTGGGGGAAAAATAGCGAAGATGAGAATCCAAGACAAGTGTTAGTTTTTGCGGGTTTGCAAGTAGCGTCACGGACGTACATTAATTTTTTGGAACAGAATACTGTGTAGTGCAAGTAACGAAATGGGAAATGTTCTGCAAAGGTTCATCCCTGCACAATCAATGCAAAGGCAGAGATGCCATAGAATAAATGGGACTAAGTCCAAAGAGCGCAGAGAGAGAGATGCCTTGCTAAAAAAATTTGAGATATAATATTGCGAAAATGTTTCAATCTAGCTGAAGCCTGCTTATAATCAATTTGGTTTCGTATTAACTGTAAAGCTCAATTTAATATACTAATTTAAAGTATTCCTAATCTGTCCACGCTTAATAACTTAGTGCAGGTAGCCATACCAAAGATAACTTAAGTGCTTATGCATACATTTGATAAAGAACAATACAACAATCTGCTTCAACTTTGTCATCAAGTCTAAGAGCGCAATATATGGTATTTTGTCCATTACATTACCACTCGGGGTCAGTCACAACAGGGGAAAAAGTCATTTTTCTTTTGTAATGACCTTTCGTATCGGATGTCCATATTCCTTGATGCTTTAGATTGTTGAATGTATTGGGGCGTTGGCGGCGGTAAAGGTTTGAGGCTGCTAAGTCGTATAGTGTGTAACTCTCCAATCATATTCTGTAAATCTTTGGTACATAGGTGGATTCCTTGGAGAGCTGAGGCCATAAAGATCGGAAACAATTCGTTTTTTTTTCAACCTCACTGTAGACCATGGCACAACGTTCGTCTCGACGTCAAACTTTGTATGGACTTGAAGATGAGTCTGATGGTGTAGGACTTGTACAGATGTTGGCTTCGTATACTAAAAATCCTATCGTTCTAGGAAGTATGGCGTTAGTGGCTTTTTTGGCAGTCACAGCAGATGCTGGTGTGTTCTTTAACATGTTTTATGGCGAAAAGAACACCCGTTACCAAGGACGCCTTCCGAACAGTCTGTTAACTTTACATTATCCATACACTCTGTTACGTGGCGTTGTAAGAGAACAACCTGTGGAAGATAGTGATGTCGCTTTCTTTTGGACGCCACATCGAATTGATGCCAACTTGATTCAAAAAATACTATCCACTTGTTTTGATGTTGAAGTTGTAGAACTTGACACCCTAGACTCAATTAGCAAAGCAAAGGAGGTAAACATTGTTTCCCGTAAGGGATCAAAAATGGCAATAATATCACCGTATCTACGGGAGGTTGCAGAGATATTTACCCCTGAAAACCTTGGAAGGACTACATGCCTCTTTCGACATCCCTTGGATTATGACCTACACGACCAGCTCTCAAAATTTGAAGAGGAAGATAATTGGATGGTACGCTTCCTTCTTAATGATGGTACTTCTACATTAGGATTCAAGGAGTTAGGAGATGCGAAGCAAATCGTACGCGATGTTTGTGTATCCGCTCCCGTAGAGAAATTAGCGGAGAGCATCCATCGGGCTACAGACTATTATGGGTGGATATCCTTGAGCTCGCCTACATGCATAGAGGATAACATCCACGATTCTGACACTCGAGAACGGACTATGGACCATGAATCAGACGAATGGAAAGCTTTCTATGATCAGAACAAATTCGATTGTCAATTGTATGAATTTGCACAACAAGCATGGAGAGCTCAGATTCAAACTATAGTCCCACTATCCTTGCAACTACAAAGAGCTAAGCGTTCGCAAGATCGGGACGAGGAAAATGACGAAAGTGAAGAAAAACTTTGAGGTAATGTAAGGGCATCTCTCTTTCTATTAGTTTATGTATTTTGGTGTAAGAATCAAAACCTTCTATTGTATCGGCACATATATAGGCTTTACAACTATTGTTACCAGAACTATTTCACATGGGGCATTCATATATAAACTACCACTTTCGGATTTTGATCATAGACCCATATCAAGAAATCGCATCGTAATTTCAGGATCCAGAGAAATATTTATTACAGATTCAAAATAATCCAGTTATCAAAGGATCCAAGAGTATGAAATAATTCGTCCATGTACGGATGTAAGATTTATTCGAATAAACTCTCTACAATTAGTATAAGCAAATGTGAAAATCATGTCTCACACAGTCACAAACTAAATTTAAAAAATTACTCAAACAACAGCGATTGTCTCCTGCATATCTGCAAATTAGAAACAATGCTAAAGAGATCATGGAAAAGAAAAGTATTTATTCCCTTTTGCCTCCATCCTGTTTTCATACAAAATTTTACTTCTCCTAACTTTTGAACTCATTTCTTGATGCATACTTTTGTATATTTAATGTCTATCAACTTATTCTGTTGAACCGTGTATCGCAAATTGCCAACTTTCTTTGCAATCATTCTGTAACCATTTCCAAACGTAATTTCTTCAAAAAAATGCAATCATATAATCCATGTAATGTCTTTAAATTATTCTTTTATTTTTACAAAGACTGAAACAAAAGCAGTTTTTGTTTCTGCTTCACCAGCTGCCTTGGATTTTCAATCGGAAGAAAAATGATTCCTTTGAGTAGAGACATTTATTGGTACAGAGTGTCTTTGCACCCTTGTAAATTGGTTAATGAACAACAAGAAATTGAAAAAGCATTCTAGTGTAAAAGAATATTTGGTGCTTAGTGGTAGTAGAAATGATGACAGATACACCACCTACTCAATTTTAAGTTTGAACTCAGACCGAGCAGCCATATGTTCACAAAGCCAAAGCCTTTTTGTGCAATTTTTTTTGATTTCCCATAGGGATTTAGATGTTGAAGAACACAGCTACCTTGGATTTTCAATGGGAAGAAAAAATGATTCCTATGAGTAGAGACATTTTTCGGTACAGAGTGTCTTCGCACCCTTGTAATATGGTTTAGGAACAACAATGAATTGAAAGTATAGTAGTCTAAAAGAATATTTGGTGCTTAGTGGTAGTAGAAATAATGACAGAAGATACGTTTGCATCTAACTATGAAATGCCAAGTTGACACTGAATACTGTGGAGATTAGGATCCTCAAAAAAATCCGTTGAATCCTTTTTTTCTCAATCTACACAAGCAATGGGTTAAGTTAATTCAAAATCCAACTTAGAGTGTCGAGTTTAATAAATTCTTTCAACTTCATAGAAACTGGCACGATGCATACATCTAGTTGGGAAAAAACAACGGAATCAACTAGAAAGTTTTATCCATAATTTTTCATATACTCAACAGGTATACTTGGCACTTTAGAACATTGAATTAAAATGAATCATTCATTAGTAAATACAACGATTCAATGTTTCAAAAGGTAACGTAAGGTTTCCAAATCTATCATTGTTATAATCTAGCAACTAATCTAGGTACAAAGCACGAAGATCAAATCTGATTATTAAGGTTCTACTATTCTAATTTCGAATCAATTTCGTCATTGACCACAACGGTCCCTTGTCGTTCAGACACTTTTGGAACCTCCCAGCTTTTTGGTTCCTCGTCGTTTCGTAGATCGAGGTCCGCCATGATTTGCGAAGAGCATGCACCATACGCAAAGACCTAACAGCCATAGAGAAGCTATCATTGAAACTGAAAGTGACCCACTTGCCTTCTTTTCGGGAAGGGATACATTGGGATTTTGCAAATTTAGCTTTTCCGAAACACCTTCACGATCCGATACCAAGTATCTGTCAGATTGCGGCTCTTGACCTACGAAAAAATTAAATTTCGTTCGAAGACGAAACTCGGGTTGTGGATCAAGATCTGTAGCCTTATCAAATAGATTTTCCATTGGGGAAGTGGAAACATCGTATGGGACCCATGCCTTGTTCGCACAATCCACTTCATGCTGGGTAGATGTAAAAATACATTTTAGACCGAGACAGGGCCCTAACATCAAACACTAGATTTACACTTACCCCTTTTACACCTCTTCTCTTAAGCAAGTCAATGCGAGCAAAATCTTCCAGCTGCTTCAAAGTCCGCCGTTTTCCGAGTCCATATATTCCCATGTTGGCATGCGCTACTTCCATAGGAACGCCTGGTGCACTATTTAAGCCGAGAAAGGTCTTGACTCGAAGAATGGATTGATTGCGGATACGTTCTCTGCGTTGCTTAAACCATTCTTTTTGGCCGTGCTCGTTTTCTGAATAATCATGATACAAAATGTTCTTGGTTGGTGTGTAAACGTCGTATCCTCTGGTCCAAAATCTAGCGAATCGGGTAAACTGCTCTGCACCAAACACATACTGTGTGAAAGGATCATATGGCGTCGTTTCTTCTAGATGACACTTGGAGAACGAAAATGCAGAATTCCAAGTGTGTGACAGCAAGGGAACTTCAAGATTGACAGCTTTTCCATCGGCTGGAATCGCATATTCCTATTTGGACAAAATTGTAGTGAGGATCAAAGATAATTGAGTCGAGACAATTAATGACCAATTCTAAGTCTTTTGTCGGTACGCACCGGAATTTCATTATCAGCAATACGAACTACGCACTGTCTAGGTACCTCGCCTTTCTTGGAACCAGTCCAAGATTCGTAATTGGACATTTCCAATACGTTGGCTGGAGCTGTGCTGAGAATTGCAAATTCATTCTTGGCACTTTTCCATTCGGTTATAGCCAATTCATCCCAGTTAGGCACAAACGTCGTATGAGCATCAATTTGCAAACAAAATTCTTCATTGCCCAAAAGCTTTCGAGTCAAAGCACGTGCACCGCTAGGACCTGTTGCGGCTACATTGAAAAACGCGACATAACGAATTTGGTTGAATCGTGGACACTTTTCTTCCCGTCCATCAACTGTGACGATTTTGGTAACATCTTCTCGAAGAGTGCGTTTGTTGATTGCTTTGACTCCTAAACGTGAAATGATTTTGTTTAAAGTATGCAAGGATAAGTTATTGAATCATATGATTATCAGGGAACTGAGAGAATGAAAGCACTGACACAAATCCTAAAGATTCAAACGTACAAATCCGACACAAAACTTCCTTTGTAGAGAGGAAAAAGTTGGATGTACGTACCAAAAAATTCACAATAGGTGGCGATGCAAAAGTCATCCGCTGGTGCATTTTGTTCAATGATTCCAATAGATATTTTGTCAGGATCTTTTGCATTATCAAAGATGTTACGTATCGTCTCTGCACATCTTTTCCCATCTTTTTATTCGGAGATTCCAATTTTAGTAAGGAAGATCCAATGGTTAATGAACGTTATTTTTATAGAAAGATGAGAAATCGAATCAAGTTAACAAACAAATATCTAAGAGGATCTAGTCATTTAACCTGCCTAGCTACGTACCTCGGAATGTGGGAATCGAAATGAAAATGGTTCCATCTCCATCCTCGGCTGGTTGCACAGGCGTTAACGACGCCGTAGTTCCACCTTCATTAGATCGAACATCTTCAAATGTCACACCGTTGTATACTTGAGGAGCCATCGTAAAAAATTCTGTAGGAAATTTTCCAGCAACAATGAATACAACAGCAAAAGAGAAGACGAGATACAAGAACACTTAATTGGAGGGGGATGGCAATGATTCCTCTTCTACAGGGACATGAAAATGTCCTTTTTTGTATTTCTCTTCCAGTCGTATCCTACGTTGTACAGGAAGCAGAATTTAGTATGTAGTACTCGTTCAATGGACCACTCGACTTTACAACTCGTGATTCCAGTGTGTGCGATTAGCACACTGCACAGTACAGAACAGTTCCTCAGTCTAGTAGTACGAGTACGAAAGAAAATTGAGTGACCGTTGGACAATCCGAGCCATGGCCTGACTCGTCGCCAAATGTTCTATCGTATGTTTTCAATATGCAAGTTTCAAATTTTCGATACTATCAATCCTTTTGACAAAACAAAGATCATCTAAAGAAAATTATACAAAAATTCTTCAAATCTTCATCGTCCAAAACTTTGACACTCAAAAGAGGCCTAGATACTTTATCCATCCCTATTCGAATCAAGATGATGAATCACGACGCCGAAGCAAGTTATTACAGGCAAAAGGATCCCAGCGGTATCATCAATACGTCATTTCCATTGCAGGATCATTCTTCTAGTAATACCCGTGCAGAAAAAACCTCCACCTGCGCTAGCAGTATTAATCACGAAGAAATGGACATGGAAAAACAATGTCATCTTACCTCCAGCCAGAATCGCAGTAGTATCCTTACTGGTGAGGTGCGGCTTGTCGATGTTTACGAGTATCGACAAGCCTATGGGTATCTTTCCATCCTTGTTTCGCTCATTCAAACTATACTTCTTATACTTCTCATGGTCAAATGTGGCATTGCTCCACCTCGTATCAATCCTATGATCGGTCCTTATCCCGATGCCCTATCTCATTGGGGTGCCAAAAATGCTGTATTGATACTCGAAGAAGGTGAGACATGGAGATTGATCTCGCCCCTTTGGGTCCATGCGGGTATCCTACATTTGGTAGGGAACATCTCGGCGCAACTAGAAACTGGTCTCCTATGCGAACGAGAATGGGGCAGTGTCGTTTGGTTGTGGGTCTACATTCTCAGTACACTTGGAGCTACTATTATATCTACTTGTCTATTACCCGACGTCTTATCCGTGGGCTCCTCTGGTGCAGTCATGGGGATCTTTGGTGCTAAGATTGCCGAAATTATTTGTCGAAGTCACGAGTCCCGTATCACTGTCCAACAAAAAGTGGGTCACGCAATGCGAAAGCATCAATTGGCGGAAGCCCTCGGCGGAGCCATCATTGTCATGTTGTTTAGTTTCATACCCTTTGTGGATTGGGCCTCTCATCTTGGGGGCTTGGTCACAGGTCTTTTCGTTGGACTCATGATCTTTTCTTCCTACATCCAAAATCCCCTTTGGAGGCGAGTTGGATTTATCACGGGTGCGATCCTTACAGTTAGCTTGTTGGCCACATCATTGATTTATATGTACACTCAGGTTCATCCAGCAGATCGTTTGAGGGATGTATGTGGCTATTATCAACAGTTCTTTGCTGGGTACGAGTGTTCGTGTTCAGCGTAAGGTATTTGTAAGTAAACAACATCCTTGCGATGTTTGGTGTTCGGGAAAATAACTTTATAAACAAATGCCGTCTATGACTCTTACCTTCGTTAGACTTTACCCGTACGTTGTACTGAATACGCAAGATCACAAGAAACAATTTATCTTGTTTTCCGAAATCAATGCAATCCTCGATTCAATTACACTCTTCGCATTTTATTAGTCTTCTCACACTTGATATCATCCACATTGAAAGTATCAAAAGCTTAAAATTGCCTATACTACCTTTCATGAATCATCACGAACTACACGTTCTTGGAAAAATCCTTATGCTAATCATTACTACTACATCCATCATGCAAAGGTATGACTATGAAACTTGCAACAAAATATGTTTGTCTGGTTTACCTCCCGTCGAGAATAGGATAGTCTCTTTCCCTCCTCTTTTTTCAAATTTCATGTTACATTGGTTGACAGTCACCTCCATCCCAAGTTAATTTGGTACATTGACACCCCATCACAAATCGGAAACATGTTAGGTATGGACCACAATGATTATCATTCATATGTGGTGAATCACATCGTCGGATGCAATCGGTTTGTCCTACAGCTAAGGTCGTACTAATCTTGGTCGTACCGTCCTTTCCTGGAATGGGGAGGAACTTACACAGAGGTAGGGTAGCACAATTCCGTTCGGCCTCCTCACGATGAGTGGCACATATAGATGCAGTATGATGCAAGACCATAGATTCAGCTCGTTCTCCCAAAGGCAACACCAAGGGTATTTCATCATCTCGTACCACACTGGAGCGACCATTGTTGGATGACTTCTTCGTAGTACTATTTTGCAGTGGAATTCGTTCCTTGGTAGACATTTCCGATGGTAAAGAATCCTGAATATTTGGCTTGTCGAGCATATCACCTATCGGGAGAAAGCCATCCTCCGGTGGAGGTAAATCTTGAGGAAGTTCAATCACCGTATTGTTTGGACCATAAATCAAAATCTCGGGACTTGTTTCTCCAACAAAAGGTGGAGACTGCTCTGATCCCACGAGTTCGCTTTCATCTCCATCAATATTCCATTTTTGTTCGGATACATTTCCTGAAGATTGCTTTCGGTTATTTGAGATATTCCCAGGAGCCTTTCGAAGCCTATTTGTATTGGAGTTTTCCAGAAAGTTTTCATCCGATTGTAATGTACTCGATGTAAATTTTTCGTCTTTGTTAGTTCTTATAATTGTATCTCGTTTCGGTTTTTTACCTGTTGATGTTTTGCTCACTGATGAAGTAGGATCAAGAGCATTCATCGTTTTCTTTTTCATAGGATTCTTCAAAGTCTTTCCTCCAGCAGCTTGAGACGAGTTAGTGCGTTTAAGCCTGTCCAAGCGCAACAATTGCTCACTGGATTGAGCCTGCACAATACATTGATTGAGAATATGTGCAACTATCATTGTCGAAAAAAGTCTACGACAAATCATGATCATTGATAACCTGTTCGTGAGATGAATCATTGTCTCAGTTACTCCTGACATCATTTCACAGCTAATCCAAAAAGTATACTCGAGGAGAACTCGTACTGCAATAGTGAATGAAAGGAAAGGAGAATGACCTTTTGCGACCAACATTTTTGCACTATATGAAACGTCCTTACCGTGATGTGTTCTTGAATCTACGACCAAGGCAATCTAATTAACCCAGAAACCGTGCTTAAATCCTTTGCTCGATGACTTCGATTTCACAAAATGCCCTTTTTTGACAGACTCGAAACATACGACATACAAAACAGTACCTACTCCAGCGTCACGGTGCATCTATCTTGGGTGAACATCCACTCGAATAAAGAGTCTACCGGCCCAGAATTTAGCTTCTCCGAATTGCAATAGCTCTGACTGATGTTAATATAATGCATCATGACATTTGTGATTTAGACTGTCAATAGAAACAGAATGTACCTTTGTCCCATAGGAATCCATCCATGGGACAATATGGGAATTGCTTTGGTTATTATTGTAAGGCAATGGATATTCTCAAGCAATCCATGATAGTGCTACTGATTCAAAACAAGTATTCAATACAGCATGAATATTTCAATATTTCTTTCACAACGTTTGAGAGAATAATTCCAACAAATTACACAAGGGTGAGAGACTAAGACTCTCGTAAATCAATATTCTCCTCTCCTTCCCGTAAAAAAAACTCGAGAATTTTTAAGACAATTCATGACTCCAGATTTTCCCAGCTGAGAGATAGAAGAAGGCTGTAATTCTTGGAAGTATTGCAGAGGTTTGAGGAGTAAAGCTCAAATCACTCAAGAAAGCATGATCCAGGGGCCTAATGAAAACTGCCGTGACAAAGAAATCAGGCTTTTAGGGTCCTGTGACACAGAGTTAAAAGGAAGTGACGAGAATTTTACTTAAACAAAATGCTCTATGTGAGAAATGAGATAGAAAAATTATTTCATTTAATAAGGGAATTTTGAAAAACTACTCTTGTCTTTTATCATTACAAATTTGTTTGACTTTCGCGCGCATTGTCAAAGACAACAATTAGCATAACCTTCAACTTTTTGAATTTCTAAATCCCAACACTATCATGCTTTGATCACAATGCTCTATGTGAGAATTGAGATAGAAAAAGTATGTCATATAATAAGGAAATCTTTGAAAAGCTACTGGGATTTGTTATCACCTAATTTTAGAGACCTTTGATTAGTATCATCTAAAGTTTGCGAACGGAAAAAACAACAAATGTTATCATTGTCATTATACTAGCAACACTGGACGTTTCCGAATGTTGGTACAAAATAATATCTCTTGAATTAATCTCTTTTATAGATTAATTTGGTGTGTTTAACTTAAATTATAAAGTATTATCTTCTAGGGTTGTAGAATATAGTACATAATAAAGCTAAAGACAGCAATGAATTTGGAAGTGACCATATATAACAACAGTATGCATTCCGCAAGAGTAAAGATGAGTGTTTGTTTGACAGTTTTTTTCATCAATCACATTTATAGAGTTAATGCATTTCTTTTTTGACTCTTTTAATGAAGTGCACTTTATATACCAAGACAAGAAATATGTATGAGCATAGTGTTGTGCACACTCAGTTCTTAACAAAGTGGAGTGGGATTTATATTTCCCATGAGAGAAAAAGAAGGCAAGATAAAGCTTGAAAGCTTTGTATTAGGAATGATTTGGGGAATCTAATCACTTTTTATCACTCTAGCAGTTTGTTCTCATAATAATGCTGCAGCAAAACAACAAAAGCTTTATACAAGCCATGATGATTATCTTGTTTCTATCAAGGGATATTCAATTCATAAGGGATTTATTCTCTTTGATCTGATTTCAATCAAATGGCTTTAGAGTTTTAGAATAATTACACTTGTCTCAGCCATAGTGGCACACAGGGTATCATTTCACTCAAGGTAATCTCACGTCGTACAGAGTGCATTATTCATCTCCATTACTGCCAACTACTTAGGATTAGAGACCCAAAAGTTTCTTGCCTCTTGAAAACATGCAATGCGTCATGTATAGGGTCTGTTGAGTTTTATCAACACGAAAGCTGCGATCTGAAGACTTAATGTAGGATCGCAAGTTAGCGTTGTCATAATCAAGGATAAACAATTGTTCAGAAATACCGTGACAGGCGTCGCTCGAATTCAAGTATTTTCATTGCAAGACTTAAGTGATTGACATCATCAAAGGAATAGCTTAACAATTAAGAGGTGTGTATAGTCGTTTTATTTTTAATAATATATTCATAAGTAAAGGCTGCTGTCATTCCTAGAATTGTATTTGTACTAATCAGATATCGAGTCATTCAAAAGAGAAATTTTTGATTCCAAATTTTTTCACCAAAGCTTGGAGTCATCATCATCAGAAACGCCTCAAACACCGACATATCCCATTCTTCTTCGTGTCTATTTATCAAATTACTGTCGTCCAAATGATAATAAGTTTTCCCTCGCCATTCTCTTAAAACGGGATGCCATGGAACTCTTAAAACTGCTTCCATTTTCCACTCTGCCACTAAAAGTTTGCTGTTTTCGATGCGCAAGGAGACAAGTTCAGCGCGGCTTGAAGTATAATCAAACAGCTGACTAGCAGCATTTAAGTACTTCTGGAGTCCCAAAACGGGCATGTCTGGGTCAGGGCCCTCAAAAATACATTGATCATGGTAAATGGTAGTGTTCAACCGTCCGGTGACATAGTAGCCTTTATCTGTATCTAAACGCCAGTCACGTAATATAGAATTGAAGATCACTTTCACATCTAGATTTGTGTGTTTTATAAAGCGCTTCCCTGCTCTTATTCCAAGGGGTAGATCCATTGCGATGTGCTGCACCACAAGAAAACGCGATGCTGTGTCGACGGCATCCATGAAATCCGTTGCTCGACGGCGAAAAAAAGGACACTTAAGACTTAGAGCCCTGCAGTATAACATTTCTAATTTATCCAGGCACCAAACTTCCAATGGTGAAACAGGACTTGATACGGTTCCCGTTGCCAACGTGAGGGGTAGCTCTCGCAATTCCTGCATAAGGGGTAAGCTGTTAACATACGGCTGCATGGGTAATGTATTCCAAGCCCCAGTTGAAACACAGCATATAACTAATATTGTCGACTTCATTATCAGATTTATACAATCCATTCAGGTGTTTCAATTTTTTTCTCCGGTTCGGGATGATGTGCTTCGAATCGATGTCGAATGAATTACATCATTTTCTATGTCGATGAGAAGGCCATTATTCTAGTCGACGTCAACTGGATGCAGATGTCGTGTTAGCACTTAAGTACATTTCGACGAATTGACATATGGAAGTCAGAGGGCAGTATTAAGATTACCTTTAACATTTCAAGAAAATGTCAGAAATTCTCAAAACTATATACCCTAGGGTTAATGATATACATTCCGTTCGAAATCCTGAATTCTTTCAGCAAAGAAATATTCCTTAAAATTTGCTGAAGAATAAGATTAGGTGAGTATGAAGACTAAACTGTCTCAATTCGTGGGTGTTTGGTGAATATTGATTCTAGCTGCAACAAATTATTCTGTAAGGCCCTTAAACTCACAAGATTTAAGGGATTTATCATCCTTAATCTACATACAGATGCTTTTGTGTACTTTGCAGGATGAATCAATGCGTGAGAATCAAATAATCCCATCCCATCCGTAAATTATAGGTCTTTTTGGATGACAATGAGATTGTGGACAAAGAAGTTGCTTTACAGTAAATCAAGATGCAATCATGGTTTGGAAAAAGGGAAAAACACTTTGTGTTTTATCATGGTACTAAACATGCGTCGGCTAATAGACCTATCTTAGAAGAAGCTCAAGTAAAATCAAATATAGAGCACCAAAGGATTGCCTTTCTTTACGTTTGTACCACAAAACATGTCCAATGTTAAAACTCATTTTTATTCCCACAACAGATCTAAAGCCTATGCGTGCATATTATAAGCATTGTATCTTCGTCAATCTATTTTCCCAATTAAATCTTCAATCGTTCCAAAAAAGCTAGGAAACAATTGATCTTCTTGCAAGTATTGTTCCCAATAATATGAAGAGACCATCGTGCAGAGATATCTCAGGGTTGATAAACATTGGACACTCAGAAGAAGTTATGTGACACTTCATTATTACACTGTTCAATCATTGAAATGACGATCGCGTAAATCTATCTCAGTTTTGCTGAGCTTTGGTTGCTTATGTGAGGATTAGAGTTCTAAATTTTCACCAAACTGCCGTAGTATTCCCAAGGAAAATGGTACAGTAAGCATTGCTCTTGGCTTCAGGAAATTGATCTCAATGTTAGAGCACCCCGGAATTGATGGAATATGTCAACCAATAATGCTTGCTTCAAAATCAGAGAACCGCGGCATCAATTTCCACATGAGCACTCTCATTGTCTTGGAAGACGAGATTTAAGTTTACGAAAAGAATGATTGATTGAACCTGATAAATACAAAAATATAACTTTGTGCAGAAAATTCAAGAATATGGGAAGAAAGGACCGACATCAATTTATTCGCGACAAGTGGTCAGGTTATTAAGAGAATATTGATCAACAACTCCTCAACAAGCATTTCAGATTGATAGTTGGAGACTCCATTATATCAGAATTATACCAGGGGATAATCAAGACCCTACAATTACAATTCGACTTATAAATAATCAGCAATCCAGGAAAAGTATATTCATCTTGTAAATCAGGGAAAATGTTGTCTAGATCCTGCCATGGTTAGCTCCAGAGATGTATAGACAGTCGAATGTATAAACCATGAATACTATACGGATCACGCGCTGAAACTCAAACAAATAAATTTAGTGGCATTACAGAAGGCATAAATATGAAAAAATACCAAAATCGGAGGCTATTGTGCAAAAAACAATGCAATATAGATCACTCAGAAAAGTAAAATGTGCCATCATTTCAAGATTCTATATAAGTCAAAATCGCTTGAGGAATAACTGAATTAGATAATTTAAGTTACCATTTATTAAAACCGTCAATACCCTTACAGGCAGAAAATCACAGAGGTAGATGAAATTTTAACCAAAATTAGTTTAGACGCTGTGATAATTTAAATCGGATGGACCCTTACCATGGGAACGAGTCGGCAATACCGGTGGAGGGACGTATTGGAGTCCTGTCGAAGAAAGTTGGCCAAGAAAAGTGCAATTACCATGGAATCAATTGAGGATTTACTAAATGTTAAGCCAGAGATGAAAGAGTTAGAGATAAATGCGGAAAACCTGCGGGACGAATTATTTCTGGCATATAGTATTGATATCTCAGACCATCATCAATTGCTAGGTCACATGACCCCCCTAAGGCACAGATGCTAGACATCAGGGAGAAATTTGATAGCATACTCCAAACAATAACTTGACATCAAAAGAAATGAATTTCAGCAAATCTGAGTGTGCCCAAGATTTAAGAGGAGTCAAAGTTGAATATTCCTAAACTCTTGCAGAGTCTAAGCATATGAACTAAAGAGGGCTAGGTATTCTTGATTTCGATTTGGAACACGGGCTGCTGAACATACAGCGATAAATGACGGTCAGATGGTCAGAATTAAAGTAGTGGAGTAAAGTCCTTGATTCTAAAGGCACTCAACAATTCAAAACTTAGAAAAACACCTTTTGATCTTTGAAAAGCAACAGCAAATGCAAAGAATCGAACGAAATTAGCAGTTAAAGAAGGAAATCAAGAAGTATCAACAGGAGTTAGAAAAATGCACAACCAGGATGGAAAGCCTCCAAGTTGAGGACAATTATTGCCCAGGTTGAAAGTCTAGAAACTCCTCAGCGGATGGTATCTAATTGGAAGCAATAGTAAACTATCTAATACAGGGATCAAAAAGACTGAAGGTGCTTAGCAGAGAACATTAACAATGGAGACACTAAAACAAGAATTGTTGAAAAATAGAAGACACATTAATGGAAGTACATGCAAGGCTATCAAATACAAAGAATATGTCAAAAGAGTTTCAAAAGCTGATTTCTCAACACAGAGAGTATCATGCTGGGAAGTCTTTTATTCAGTCGATCAAGCTGATGAAAAAGAAGGCAAACAAACTTGCACTTGGAAGTTGTGACTACTAAAAAAGATTTAACTAATCCATCTGACTCATTCAACTTGCTTTCCTAAAATCTCTAATGAATAACTTAAACAGATAAAAATTGATTCAATAATGAACATAAGGGATATTACCATTCCTATCCCAAAATGTTCAAATATCATAATCCTTTCCAGTTTCATCTAAAAAATTCTTGTATGCCGTTCGTACGTCTCCTGATTTACGCGTTTCGCAAAAATGTCAGAGTTGAAGTTGCTTGACTTGACGAATTTGATTTTAGTAATTACATCTTGCACACTCTCTTTGATAAAAGGATACCAAGTGGATACGTGGCGGGTATGTTCCCCTGTCAATGCATTTTGCACCATTATCACGATTATTGTCTGGTTTCACAATAATGGGCAGCTTCACTTCAATCCCAATATCTCAAAGAAGATAAAACAGAAACATGATCTCTTATTGAGCTTTGGAAACTGCATTATTAATCCTACTTCCGAATCTCCAGCCCAGTCGCTGCCACAAAAACGTTCAAATTCCAATTTTTCTTACCAATCCTTGGTCGAATTTTGAGGAAAATGTTTTGTATGTCCAAAACAAACTTGATGACCCACAAAAACTCATATTAAGACCTAATTGTCGCACCTTCCATATATTTTGACAACTCTCTAACAATATCATATCTTGAGTAATTTGTTAAATAAAGAAGCATTCCAACTCCAGCACAATAACTTGTCTGCAACTCCACATCAATGAACTCTGAGTCCTTGCCAGGTCAAATGATTTTAAACCTTGGGGTCCCATGAGTCAATTATGTTCTTTTCTCAAACTCTTAAACATGAAATTTGCCTTGCAAATTGTTATTTACATGCAGAGTAAGATCAGAATTTGTTTCAAATCAACTTATTCTATGATTTGACAACTCAAATAGTCTTTGAGACTATCTTCAAACATTAAAATGAATCAAATCAACAATTAACTTTGAGATGTTGCTATGCTTCCAATGACGTGACAATGATCAACATTATTGCCAATAAGAACAATCTCTTATGAAGTTTGACAAAAAATACGGATCCAACTTGCATTCTTCAAAACCAATAAGTTTTAGCACCTCACTTAACTTCTTGTCGTGCTCTCTTGCGCCTTGCACTAAACTATAAATAGCGTTTTAGTAACAAACAATGGTTAGAATCAACACCCATACCTTCTGGAATGCTCATCTAGATCTCTTCTTGATGTTCACCATGTAGGAACGTAGACTCCACATTGACAATTGAGGATTGAAATCCTCAAATAAACTTCGCAATCAGCATGTTTCTAAAAATTACATCTTTGATCACAGAGGCAAAACTTTCATTAAAGTCGATGCCTGGAACTTGGTTGTATCCACAGGCCACAAGTCTTGTTCTAAAAATTCCTTTGATTGATTGTAAAATCCATTTGTACTTAATTGTTCTCCTTGCATCTGGGAAGTCTTCTTTCTTGATAACTCACACCTTTAGACTTTTTCCGAACCAAAGACCATCTCTGGAGTGAACAAATCTCTTGGCATTCAATTTTAACATTCGGTAGACGTTTTCGGCATAATCTAGCAAGTGACTAGCAAGCAGACATGCCTCTCGACGGTTCTTCAGTTTCCCTTTGAATGTCATCCTTAATCATAACAACATCCATCTCCCAAAAGATCGTCAAGCTTGTTGCCAGCTTAGGCTTACCACCAAACAATAAATGATAAAGGGACTTTTCCTTCGTCTTAATTGATATAATATTAGCAAGAAACGTTATGGTTCTTGCACATTCAGCCCAGACCTCGCGCGGTCTTCCAGTCCTGCATCGTTCGATTTTGCTCTAATCCTCCCATAAAAGGTCTGAAAGTTCCGCTCAAAACATTGGAGGGTTATTGTGCCAGAAAAATCGAAGTTAATCTCATATCCTCTCCATTGGTATTCATCATAAAAGAACTTGTTCTCACCAGAATCGTCACAACGGATGGCTTGAACTGTTAAATTGGGTAAGAATCTGAACATCTTGCTTTTCAACTCACTTCTGTATTTAAGGAGGAAGCTCCAGCAATAATCAGTATAGTCATTAACAATCAATTCCCAAAACTTTGATCCTCCATAACTTCTGTCCTTAATGGAACTAATGTCCAAGTATAAACGCTCTCCAGGGTCATGACTTCCATCTTTCCGCTCTCTATTAATATTCTACTGTCTAGCCTTTGCATTGGCACAGTCTTCACAAGTCTGGAGCTCTAACCCCTGACGGAAATAGATCTTTTATACAAACAAATTGACAAACGATTATAAACCACAATTTGGGAACATACTTAACTTCTTGAAGGATGATATCCAAACCAGAGCCGTCATCTATAATATCATTGCAATTTAGACTTCCAACCTTAGTTGCCACCATACTTTTGCCATTACATGAGTGTGGTGCTCTCATTAATCTCCTTAACATTAAACAGGCTTCACTATCGCAAATCCGAATGTCATTGGGCAATGATTCATTCTTAGAGGTAGCCATGAACACTGCTATGTGGAGATTGAAAGTAGAAAAATTATGTTCTATTTTTTAGAAAATTATGAAAGACTAATCTTGCCTATTAATCATACAAGATTGGAGTCTTGATTGACTAATTTTTCGTTATTATAGTATTCCTTTAGACCATCCTATTATTCAGGATAAATTATTATATCCAGATTATTCTGGTTAGACAAAATATCTTTTGACTTATTTAGAATGAAATATTCTAAGTCATGTTGCACTTCATGATACACATGTGATTTTTTATCACCAAAATTTTAGAAACATTTGATTAGTATCATCTAAAATTTGTAAATGAAAAAACCACAGCCATTATTCTTTTCAGTTGTTGTTGTTTTAGATGTGCTAACATAGATGATATCTTCATCCTCTATATTTGCATGCACTAGCGACAATGGAAGTCTCCGAATGTTGGTACAAAATAAAATCTTCTTGAATTAATGTTTTTCTAGTTTAATTCGCTGTGTTTTATTGTAGTAATAAAGTGTTATCTTCTATTATTCTTAATATGGAACAAGCACTACATCTTGTTACATCATTTTGCCGGTCATGAGTGCCGAAATAATTAATGGCTTGACTGGTTGTTGTCTCAGGTATCTTTCTTCTTTTATGTGAGGCAGTTCTGTTTAAGATGACCCGACTTGTGTTTCATCCAGTCGTGTTATCGTCATTTCCACCATTGTGGTTTGCACAATTTTTCACTGAAACAAAACTTTGTCCGACCTTTTCGAAATTTCTGGATTTAGCTTTAAACTGACCACTTAACAATCATTGTTCTTCTTCATCTTTACCATTGTCATTTTTTGTAGATTTCATGCTTAATCTTTCAAAATGCAGAATCAACTCTACTCTAATATGCTCAGCTGTTAAACCTATCCTTTAAAACAACTCAAATATCGCAATCCGGAGTAAGGTTATTCAACACATGAATCAGGAATTGATTATCCAAAATGGTTGAACCCATATCCTCAAGTCTAACACGGAGGTCCTCCAGCTCAGTAATCCACACTTCAGGATCTTGACCTTTCATAAGAGATGATTATCTGAATTCCTTGTCCAACTAAAGCATAGAAGGGGCAGTAACGGTTCATATTTATTCTTGAGTTGCTCCCAAGAGCTAGCCGCATATCCGTCAGGATAATACTTGGTCTTGTACCCTTTGACAATGTTAAAATCAAATTTGTCATTCCTAGTCTTAACATCTATAGAAAGAATGAGTTCAGTGTAGGCAATCTCCTTTAACTCGATAATATTCAACATCTATTTTCCAATCTCCGGATTTCTATTCTTGAATCCGTTCATCAACCTTTCCGAAGCCATTCATCAATCTTTCCGCAGAAGGAAATCACTCTATTGGTGTTCACATCGGTCATCTTGACTTACTGATGGGAATGCCGGAGAAAAAGGAAAAGAAAAAAGTCTATTGCCAAATCAGCGTAGATGATTCTTGAGTAACAATAATGAATAGATGAAACAAACAGGTACCCACATTTAAACGTGTTGGATCTTTTATTCAGTTGTTCAAATATTTGAAAAAGAAAGAAAAGAAATTGCACTTAAAGTTGTGACAACAACATTAAAGGTTTAACTAATCCACGATCTCCTGACTCATTCAACTCATTTTCCTGAAATCCCTGATGGATAGAACGTGAGGGATATTTCCAATACTCTCAGAACAGAAGCGAGGAAACAATTGTTTCAATACATGTACTTCAATAAATAAGTGTAGTAAAAGGATTTCGCAATTGAAAAGCAAGATTCAACTTTAAAATGTTTAAAAAAAAATAATGGGGTAATAAGGAATCAAGAGGTTAAAGAGAAAGTACAAACACTTACCGTGAAAGATCAGATACGCGGAAAAGGCTTATTCCACTTAAAGCGCATTTACGTGGTAAGAGAGTTTGAAAAACGTTTAGCAAACTGGCATGGATTACAGGTAAGAAGAAAGAATCAGAACTCCCAGTTTATTTCAAGGAAAACGGAGGATGTAGGACACACCCGAGGGATCTCAAATCAGAGAAACCTTTCAATAATATGTCTACAATAGACATATTAAGAGTATAGTAAAAAATGCATCAACATGGAGCACATCTTCCTGCAATGGTAAAAAGTTAAGTTGAGACTATACCCGTTGAAATCGCAAAACAATGAGAGGACAAAATAAAACTTAGAAAGAGCATAAAGCAACCTTACCCTTGCAGGCCCATTTAAGCCCCTTTCACGCATTGACAGAAACAGTATATAATCCACCAGAAGAAGAGCGAATCAAGGACCTGTCTTTTTAACGCTTTAGGAAGAAGGAATACAGCTTCAGCTAAGGCTTATCAGCATAGTACTAAAATGCAGACACTTAAAAGATGGCAACAATTTCATAATATCTTTATTCCCAAATAGAGTCATTACTATGACGCCACAATTAAAGTGCTACAGAATTTTGAGCTTTTTTCATTGCTGATGAAAAGGGAAGCACAATAGACACAGACAGAGGACGAATTAAAGAAAGTTCCATTTGTAGTTTTTTTGCGGAATTAATTTGAATTCTTCGTGTTTCACAGTAGACAAAATACGGATCAATTAATGAGTGACAAAGGCAAATGAAGCAGTCATCAAATCAGCTTCAAAAAAGTTGTAAATAAGTGAAATACCGAAACCATGAGTCGGATATTATACTCGAATTCAAAAGGTTCATAATGCCCAATATAGAATTCAAACATATAAAAGTCAATCAAGATAATGAAGAAAAAGAAGAGTACTCATGAGAAATGAATTTGGATGTACGTGCAAACAAAGCAGCTAAAGAAAGCCAAATAAGCAAAACTCCTTACAGATCGAAGGAAAATAGGAGAACGATTCCAATTTTAGATTTAGGAATAATGAAATCTCGAAATTGAGTAAGAAAATTAGTTTGTCCACTGAAGAATCTTAAGCGATTTGTAAACAAAGAAACAGTTATGTAGATTACAGGTTTTTTCTATAGTAGTTTATCCAAAATCAATTTCAAATATCTAGTGATCCATTTTCTTTGAATTTTAATAGTCATATGTATTATGCATTGATTTCGTCACGCTAACAATCCCATGTCGCCACCATTTTGCTTCGCCAATTTTACTAAATTAGTACGAAGAGTTTTCGGAGCTTCGGTCAACCACTCTTCAAGATCAATGTGTCCGTCTTTGTCTAAGTCCGCACGATCGAATATTCCTTTGATTTGCTTTTCATTTAAAAAACGAAATCCTAATGCTTTCAGAGAGCGCTCTAATTCATCCCTTTCCACCGTACCACTTCCATCAACATCAGCCACATCAAACATCATTTTCAAAACTGCTTGTCCAAGCCGAGTGTCCGCTGTATCAACGAAACTCTTGATTATGTCTGAGTGCATTGCAATAACCTTTCCTCGAAGTTTGTTGAGTTCATCGTCTCCTATAACTGCCTTTAGACTAGTTACGATAGGCGATAATAAGCCATCCTTTCCATGACTCTTTGCTTGCTTAGATACTTTGGGTTTTGCGGCTTGGGGCATCTCATTTTTTTCAGTGACTTGTGCTTTCGACTCATCTATAATCGAAACAGCCTCTTCCATGAAATGGTGATTGCTAGAACTCGCGACCGACATTTGAAGACGACAACCTGATATTGGTTGTACTATAAATGCCTTGACTTCGGTGCCCAAAAGAGTGGCTAATAACAAATAATAAGTGTTCATCTTCAACGTTCAAGAATAGTTTCAATTTGATATTATGAGAATTATGGGAGCTGGAGAGATTTCTGAGTGGGTTAAAGGGGGACGCATTCAAAACCCACGCTAGCACGATCCCGACCACGTCAGTCATATTACATTAACGAATTCCAAAAGGAAATATCACGTTTTACAAATAACATTCAGAATAATTTTCAAAACCACGCCACAACTCGGGGTGTAATCCGATCCTATTCAATGGATTACGTGGCTAAAAATGTGATGACTTCTCTTTCCACGTATTTTTCAATATCTGACTTGTTAGGGATATAAGATATTTGACTTTCATCACGACTAAGGTTAATGTTATAGAGATAAAAACCATGAGAGAAAACACCATCCCTAGTGACTATTTGACAATTTTACTTTCCCCCCCAATATGTAAGGCCAATCAGAATTAGATTTTGTCAATCCTGATTGCATTATTTCGTTTTTGTTGTAATTATAACGTACTTGAGTGAGGTGTATGTCCTCACATGAGGACAATTCAAGACAATAGCTAGGTTTGCTTACAGCCAAATCATTGCAGACTATTGCCTGTGCTGGATTGGAACAAAGTCATTATAAATCTTGGACTTACAATAATCTGATCTAATTCACACTTCTGTGCCGGATGAGAACCAAAATCGATTGGGAATTGTCTTTCATTCCTATCAGATGCAAGCACAAGTATAACTGCAACTACACCAAGCTCAATAGACAAATGTGTCAACGGTCATGACAGTGAACAGCATTTTTTCCCTGGTAGACAACTAGAGAGCCAAGAAAGCTCAAATACTATTTCGTACATCAGGATGACGACTCAAACACTTTCACTGAAGGAGGGGAAGACAAGGATTTAGATATGGATGAAGCAATTGGAGAAGAACCTACTCAACTTTGTAGATCTACAACGACAGCTAAGCTTACAGAAACATTCCAAGCATTTTAGGAAAAAGGATACAATCAGGATATCCAACCAATATCAAACAATGTATATGAAGACTGCGCAGATAAAGAAGCTAAAGCCTTAGCAACAATTATTTGCCAATTCAACAAAAGAAGTTTGAGGAAAGGTAGTCAAGTATTCAGTATTCAAGGAAGAAACTCTTTACTCAAGGGGATGCAACAACTGCATGATAGAGAATGTTTTCAGCCAATCGCGATTGGAACACTGAAACAAACAGAAAGAAAGCGACCTTTGGATTATGGATATTACCTTCAGAGAAAAAACACGACACTGTAAAGGCAAGATATACGATAGCACAACAGTATATACTGAATCAACGGTATTGAATATACCAAATGCCTTCATAAAGACATAGCATCACGATAATGAAAATCAGAGATGCAAGAACAGAGAACATGTTATGATTGAAAACACGCAAAAGGTGCTAAAATGTGCACATAACCAAGGCAGTCTATGTTTTATTTGCTTAAGCATTGTTATTCTACAGAAGATGCCCATATAATCTTTACATTGCAAACAATCAAGTGGAAGGAACTCAGAAGCCTGTTTTTTGGCAAATTGATGATCTCAAAGTGACTCAAATTAACAGCAGACACGTGGAAGACTTCATAACTTCGATAAAACGAATCTATAGAACCATAGGAGGTGTCAAACCTACAAGATGAAAAATACATGAGTATGAAACTTGCCTATGCTGCTAAAGACAGGTTTCAATCAAGATGATGGATTGCAAAAACAAGATGATGAATGACTATCCAAAAAAGGCTTGATTTCTGCAGAAGTCATACCACCCTGGAATAAAAACCAATTTAAGTTAAATGAGGCATGCCCAGAATTGACAAACAATATGACATAACAATTCCAAAAGGTTTATTTCATTGCACAGGGGCAGACCTGATATAAGCCCTACAGTAACTTATTCAACTAGAGGAGTGAAATATCCTAACCAAATGATTGGGTGAAAAGAACGAAAATATTCCTAGTCATACAG
>CAAAJI010000009.1:21198-53179 GCA_900642245.1 Fragilaria radians | reverse complement strand
TTTAATTCCGTGACCACTGTAGCATGCAAAAAAGAAAAAAAATGTTTCGAAGAACCGATACTCAGTTTACATTGATATATATATAAAGATAAGAAATCAGATGATCCTGTTTACAGAAAAGAGTGTGTTAGGAAAAACATTAATCTATTTGAGAATTATATGACTCCTGAGGGATCACTTTTCATTGATTGAGAGTGCCACAATGCAAGATAGATGTAGCATTAATCATTAGTTAGGATCACTTCACATGCCAACAGTAAACCAACCATTCTTCACAAATTTGGAATATTCACCCTAAAGACAATGCTTTTTTCATTTTTTTGCAAATATACCCTCATCATAAACACGCCTCTAAGGATCCAATGACAAAAACATGATTATAAATCTTGGCAGGAGATTCAAAACTACATGTTACTTGATGAATTAGCACTATCATACACTAATCTCTAAATTTTTATGGAGGCACAAGATTATGGCATGTATAACAGAAATGTATGTCTCCAGAATGGTTTGGTAAGAGTTTAAAGACTAAGGGGCTGGAGTAATCTAACAGAATAACAGTTGCCAAGATGTGCAGTCTTCAAGTCTGTTGTACCTTATTTTGATTTTCAAACCCAATTAGAATGGATTTGAAAAGTGGAGTTGCAAAATGAATTGATCCGGGAAAGTAAATTCATGACCGGGTATTTGCCATTCAGCTTGCGTGGTGACCCTAGATTGAGTAAAATCAGCTATAGGGAATTCATTCCAACTTGTTGCAGTTTTGCCGCTTGCTCCATCAGTACCATGCGAGCCTTTCCTGTGTCTATACTTCCACTATTTCCAGCATTTTTGGAAACGTACTTCTTGGGAGGATCATTCTTTTTGTGTTTTTTCTTTGACGGCTCACTGGAATCATTTTCCATGCTTCGGAAAGTCAATGATGCATTTCGTTTCTCTTTATCAAAGCCGTTTTCTAAGTTATTAACATTTGCCACTCTATTCACAGTAGCTTTGGGAGGTTCCTTAAGAGCAAAGGATCTAGCTATGTGACCTACATGTAGAGCTCGAGAACAAAAAATGTGTCGAACATCCTTTTCCTTGGTTGGATAAGCCCTCACGTATGATAAAAACGCTTGACGAGCCATCAAAAGTAGCTTTCCGCAAGGGTCTTGTGATCTTGGCTGTCCTTTCCTTCTCGTTGACTTTTGGTCAGCTTTCGTCTGTGCATCGTCTTCTATTACTTTATCTTCGAGGCGACGCTGGATTTCTGCGGAGAAAGCCTCTCCTTTGTTTTTGAATCCAGCCTTGCATTCAGCTGTCACACTAGGACATAATTCACCTGCTCGAGTGAGTGTATGTGCTAAAGAAAGTGCCTCCAAATTCTTAACTCCCTTTAACTCCAAAACTTCTAGGAAGCTTCGCTCCGACGGCAAAAGGAAAAGAAGTGCATGACCAGCTTGACCCGCTCGTGCTGCACGACCAACACGATGAGCGTAATCAGCGATTTCGCATGGGGGATCATACTGAACAATCCATTCTACTCTAGATAGGTTCAGTCCTCGTGCAGCAACATCCGTGCAAAAGAAAACAGCCGTTTTGCATTTATTGAAATTTGCTAGAATTGCTTGCCGATCAGAATGTACCACGCTTCCGTGCAATTTAAATATTGGGCAACGACTTCCAAAAATACCTTTTCCTTCAAACCCTTTCTCTGATGGCAGAATAGAATCCATATCATTGAATAACGCCTCATGGTAATCAACGCAATCGCAAGTTGACATGAAAACAACAGTTCTTTCACCTTGCATCACTCTCTGAGCCAAGAACGCAACCAAAGTAGCAAGCCTTAACTTGGCCGTAACTGTGATGTGCAGCTGACTCAATTGTCTGGGTGTAGAATCTTCTAGGAGAATTCGTTCTTGTTGAGATGCGTCAGCTCTTGCCCAAATCCATTCATCCATACCCAAGAGCTTTTTCGCAAGGGATTCTTCGTCCTGAGATATTGTCGCAGAAACCATGAGCGATCGCCACGTGATACCGTCACGTCCCGATCCTGGTTGATTTGCTCGGATCCGTTGAACTATTTGCTCTACTTGACTACCTAGTCCCATATCCATCAATCTGTCACTTTCATCCAGTACCAAAAAACGCAGTTTGCCTTTCAAGGATATCAGGAGTGCTTCCGTCTTCTGTAAATGATCTAATAGTCGACCAGGTGTAGCAACTAGGATTGAAATGCCCTTTCGGAGTCGAGCCTTTTCAGATTTGCGCTTCTCTCCACCACTCAAGCATCCTCCTACGAGCCATGTCCCACGAGTCAAGTTTTCTACAAAAGCAAAGGTTTGTGTAGCAAGCTCTCTAGTGGGGCATATAATCAGACAAAGAGTACCTGCAGAGCCACGATCCTTTTTGGGAAGAATATCACCGTGCTCAGAATCTACCATTAACGACTAAGGACAAATGTTAGTAATTTTGCTTGCAGAGTAACGGGAGACGAGAATGATGTCTCGAGACATCTCTCAAAATCTACTATCTAGTTCAAAATTTTCATGTCCGTGGATCATGGTTACGAATTTTGGTTTCTTTCCTTGAGATGTACTCTTGATACAACGAGATTCACATTGTACGTACCTGAATAATTGGCAAAAGATACGCCAACGTTTTTCCTGATCCAGTTTCGGATTGCACGAATATATTATGCTTCTGATCGTCTTCATGAAATTTTAGCCATGTGTTTATTTGAATTTGAGTAGCTTGCTTCATGTTGAATTTGTCCTCACATACCTTCAATAGTTTCGCATGCAATGGTAATACCCGATGGGAATCAAATAAGTGTGACGAGCTTTGAGACTTCGTGTAAGAAGAAGTTGCACCAGCTCTTCGATCCATTTCCATTGGACGCGCGTGAAATTCTGCCATGTACTTTGCTCGTTCTTCTTCATCTTCCATATTAATTACGTTATTTTTGCGAGACGTAGAATTTTCAGATGTTTTGACGATGGGAAGCATACTTTCACTCTCCTTGCGTTGGGAAACTTTCTCGTGAGAATTTATAAGCACTTCTTGAGAAAGCTCTGGCTCTTCCTCTTTTGATGAGCTCTTGTCGCCAGAGTCATCTTTTATAAGATGCGTTGATAATGTGCTTGGAGTTTCCGATACCACATTCGACTGCAATGTAGACTTACTGTTGTCCTTGAGCTTTGAACGGTCTCGACGTTTCTCGTATTTATTCTTCTTTTTTGGTTTCGATGAATTCATCATGTTGGTTAGTGTGGGTGCTTCGCACACCATGTTCAGTTCGAAGCCATCGGACATCTTTAATTTAGGATAAAATTGAATTAAAAACAAAATTTGCCTTTTCTTTTATTTGAATGGTTTTGCGAGAAACTAGTACTGTATCGGAAACATGACGGAATTTAACCGCCCCTAGCTTCTGCTGGGTTCGAGTTAATTATACAATGATCAGTAAGTGTGTGATGACTAATTCCAAATCAGTTCAATGCCAATTATCCAAATATCTGTCCAATCCTCTTGGTTCATTGTCCTTGTCACAATTGCAACCATAGTCCAATTCCACATTTCTCAATAAACTTAAAGTAATGCCTAAAACAGGCTTGTCAACATGATGTTGCATTGATTTGTGAGAAAGTGCTTGCAAGCGCTAAACAGACGTTTAACAGTGTTTGAAGTTGAGATGTAAAAAATGAAAAATCAATCCATCAACCATAATTATTGCTCAAGAAACAACACTGTTGTTTCAGAAGATCGTTGCAATTGTTTTGTTGAACAATTTGAAATGTTTGGTTGATTGCCATTTTGCGGCTCGACAATAGTGTAATCAAAGTTGTCTGTGTTACAAATTAAAAACATAATGTTTTATCACATTTTCAATTGATAATTGCTTTATAATTCATGTATCATAGGATTTGGAGGAAAATAAGTTCCTTTACTCGAGATCCTACTCTTGTATTCACCATCTAACACGGAAATGGATATATTAACCTATTTAATCTCTAAATACGAGCAAGGAATATTCACTCAACATCATAATAGAAAATTACTGGGAATAAGCCAGATACTTAAAGATACTGTCAAGGAAGTAGGCTTGTAAGTTTTAAAGTTCGAGTCCAAACCAGAACTCCGATTTTTCATCATCCTTCATATAGGTTGCTCGTATTGTATTCTGAAGACGACCTTAAAGCTTTTTGTTCAAATACGTTTCAATGCTTTTACAATATCTGTGAAGGAAGTGGCTTGAACAATCAAGATACATAAAATGCAAAGGATGCACTTTTCCGGATGGAGTACCTTTTGCAAATGTAATTGGCATCGCACACAATTATTTCCCTTTTGCTTGAAAAAGGATGTCACTATAGATCTCAGTAAAGCCTTTCTTGTACGTATGCTGCATTGATTGCTGTTTGCCAATGAAAAATCTGAAAAAGGGGATAGAAAGTAGAAATTGATTGTGGTGATTTCATTCAAATTATATCCAGTGCTGGCGTTGCTTGGAGTCGTTGCTCACTACAATCCGTAATTGACCCATTCATTTTCCATTAAGAAATATATGTTTGAGAAAACATGATGATTATTTGATTGTTTGCAGGGATTTCCGACTAAAAAGTTAGTTGTCTCCATTGCTGTCTGGTACTTCTTCCGCATTTTCCGATTCCAATAATCCAGCTTGTTCAAAACGAGGTAGCATGCCTTCCAATTGCATTTCCATGGAATTCATCGCACCCAATGTCAAAGATCCTTCAATCAGCTTCCCATCAAGAGCTTTCTCATAAATTTCCACATCATTGTGACTGCAAATAGATGGTTGTCCCAACCAAGCTCCAACTGGCCTTACCTGAAGGCTGTTGACAATCACGTGAAGGATGCAGAGTATGACATCTTCTGGATATGGTCGACGATTAGGCTGCAGTGCTAGATGCGTGTAATAGCGTAGAGAGAACCCGTCTGGACCATGATAACATACAAATAATTGATGCTCGGAACATGCAATCCATAGTCCTCTCGTGGATTTGTTTTCCTCAAATGGTAGGTCCAAAGCACTTTCTAACGACGGATACGCAGTGGGATCTAATCTAGGATATTGCTTTGGAATGAAGGAAGCATTTTTTCTTGCCTGACCGTTTGGACTGTAAGGCACACGTCGTTCAGGCCCAATCAAATGGAGAAAATCTTCATCAATAAGTTCATCGAGCCATTGATTTTGTATACATAACCAATGTAAGCACCATGAATTTTGAGCGTCGTTACCGAGATCAACCACGCGTACATGCAATCGAGTAAGAAAACTTGCAATTGTGCGTACAATAATATCATTTTGAAAACTTTTGGCATGGATGCAAACGGCATCAGGTCGTCTCGATCCGGCCAAGTCATTGTCGTATTCTGGATAGAGTATAGAGTTGCATATCATTTCTATAATACCAGGTTCTGTGAGGTCAGTTGTGGATGCGAGAACAACTTCTCGATCGGCTTCTGAAGCATGGTACCATTCTTTCCGCTCCATAACGAACGCCAGCCTGCCATGACATCTAGTGCGTGCTATTCCAATCTGTGTCGGTGATGCACGCATTGATCCCAAGTATTGATCGATGATGGGTACTTGAGAGCATTCCTTCAGAAGTTTGCAAACAGGCCGATGTGCAACGTTCCAATCCTTTTTTTGACATTCTCGTGAGCAATAAATGGAACAATTGCATTGAGCACATTTCTTTTTTCCTTCTTTTCCACAAAAATCGCACAATCTATGGTCTACAAAGACTCTATTACTTGTCCTTTC
Organism: Fragilaria radians; assembly: GCA_900642245.1. Lineage (NCBI taxonomy): Eukaryota > Bacillariophyta > Fragilariophyceae > Fragilariales > Fragilariaceae > Fragilaria > Fragilaria radians. The sequence goes on along the minus strand of CAAAJI010000009.1, from coordinate 47,403 downwards.
TCGATTGTTTGACATCCAAATGACATTTACTTGAAGTGCTAGAGTGTATTCGAAAACAGCAACAAAGTAAATGAAACTTCGAAACCCTACTGGAGGATCCCAGTATGCAACTGTAACGTTTTTTTCTGTTCATGAATTATACTGAAATTTATGAAGTTGATTTATCGGAGAGTGTAGTAACTGTTTAATTTCTCCGTTGTTGTTTATTTACCAATGGGCCTATCCAAGCAGTACGTACATTTGATAATCTGACATGTCTCGAAATAGGAAAACCCATAGAGCATTGATGAAGTACAAGAAGAACTATCCTTGATTTGTCCTTGATTACAAAGTCAAGCAATGACATTGATATTATCATTTGATTAAGAATTTAGAGATAAAGTTTGCTGATGAAGCCATGGATGCACAGTATCTTGGAACTCCGGGAAATCCCTGATCCCAAGATGATGCGTTCCAAGGAAAGGAGGAAAGGTGCAGGTAAATTTCTATGTTGCTTAATTTTGTCAAGCATTCAACACCTGCTATATCACATATGCTATACGAGTTGTCATAGTGAATGGAAGGCCACAAATGTTAGCCTACACGGAAACGATTCAAGTCATCAAGTTTGTGTCCAGCAAAAGTCTTTTGTAAAGACAAAACCTAGTTTGGAAGAAGAATACTAGTATTTGGTGGTCTATAGCAAGATTTATTGGCCTGTTAATGATGAAAACAAAGCTTGTTAGGCATACCGATATGTGGAAAGGACTGAGAGGTGCAGCATTCTCAAGGATTGGAATTGAATATGTCTGGATTTATGGAAGAGTGTAAGGAAATCCGGTTGATATATTTGATCTTAAAAGACATGAAATTCTAGTGAAGATGCCAACTGTGGCATGAACAGATAAGATTGGTGAAATACTCATCACAAAAAGGTGCAAGGGATGCAATGAGGACTAGCCACTTTGAAAACAGGTATCATTTTATCAAGGGACACTTGGAAGAAGGATTCAATTATCCTTTTTAAGAGACGACAATGACTTATGAAAGACATATTGTGAAGTTCTTGGAACAATGGATGGTTGAATATAGAAGAAATGGAGGGTATTTTTTCTCAATTACTGAATTTAATCAATGGCTGCACGTCTTTTGCCATGGAACTTTTTCCCTCATTATCAAGTCATTGGCTATTCAAGGCATTGGATGCGTCTGCAAATTTTCTCAGATATTGATCATGTCTATGTGACTCCTCAAATTTCCCATCATATGCCTACATTTCCTCAATTGCTATTTTCAAGGTATGAATATGCCATTAAGTGTTCCACTGCAGATTTTGGATACTTCTTCATTACACTTGAATCATTCCATTCACTTGATGTATTTCGTAAAATAATTGGTCCTCCCAGATGTGATACCAATCTGTCCCCTGCAGGCTTCTTGTAAAGTCCGTAAGTGATCCTGTTTTTACTTTTTTAAGACTTATCAGTGCCCTACTGATAATTTAAAGCGTGTTTCTTGATGGCCCTTACGACTTCAATAGGTTTGTTTTTCATCATACATTCAAAGTTGCCTCTTGGTACAACCTTACCTTGCATCCCCTTGGAGTACATTTCCTATATAAGAGTTATTCTTGTAGCACTGCTTTTGTTTAATGAAACCTGAGAATTCCTCCTTGAATTCCAGCTCAAATTGTCTGCCTTCTTGCATTTCAATTTGCGAGCCTGATATTGGCTTATGGTTGCCCAAATCATACTCCTGCAACTGCATTTAGTGCACACAATACCATTTTCAATTTATTTCTTGAAATGATTGATAAGCAAAACTTACGTCTTTTCATACTTCTAAGCTTGTCTTGCTGTTCCTAGGTAATAAACCTAGTCCTTCAATTCCTTTTAGACTCTTTATCTGTTCTTTTCTGTGTGTTCTTTTGTCTTTCCATGATTTCCTGATCCTCTTCCACTCCACTGACTCCCACTCAATGTTGATCTCATTTCAAATTTTCCAGACAGTAATTGACTTAAACTAATTATTGTGAAGTCCTTGTAGACCTTTGCATTAACTCTGATGCCCACATTAACACTTGGGTTGCACTTCCGGTGTTGAATGATGATTGATAGGACTATTGAACTGAAAAAGCTGTAAGTGAAAAAATGAAGTTGTATCTTTCTTCATTTGGGGCGAAGATAATTGACACTACTTATTGAAAGTCACATGAGACGAAACATTACTCACATGACCATAACTTGTAATAGTGGCATCTTTGAGGGCACTTGTGGAATGTCGCGAGTTCCCCCTATGGCCAACTTTAATTATTGGGGTGACAAAAATACAAAGACAGAAAACGTTGGATATAACCGATCAACAAGTCACCTCCCTAAACTGAGGAAGGTTGTTATAAAGAAGAAAATTGAGATATATTCGATTACAAGAAAATGGCCATAACGCAAGAAATTGCATGGCTATCAAGGACACATTATTAGATGGATATCAAGGTAATTTCATAAGGTGACAGTATTTGACTAGTAAGGTTTTACATATCATTCCAAGCCATTCTTCTCCATTGAATTTGGACGGTGTATTAGTTTGCCAATCACCCTTGCCTATTATTTTCGGGCGAAAAAGCGTTCATCTTCCAATGTTCAGGTAAATCTGACAAATTGATTTTTGTCATCTGATTCGGTCGGTTGAATACTTTTTGTGCCATGTCATGGGGTACCACCCTACAGAAAGTACTCAAGACTGCTTCGTTCACCATTCCTGCTTGTTGACACTGACGCATTACTTTTTCCAACAACGGAAGCTTCATTTTTTCATTATTTGGAAGTTGGCCCACTATTTTAACCATGTAAGCAAAACTTGTTGAGCTCAATCCTTCCGGAGTGGCAACCAACTCTTGGAAAAGACGAACAACAAATCCAAACGTCTCACTACGTTCCCTAGAATTTTGTCCAATATTTCGATTGCAACCTTTGAGTATAATATTCAATGCCCTTGGCATATCTTTTGAGGAGTTGGACAGTTCGGACATCATCCTGTCCAAGAGATCCTGTGCAAACTTTACTCGATTTGGATGGTCAGAATTAATCCATGAAACAATGCAATATCCGAAAGTCATCGCATCTGGTTTTGTCCTGGACCCTTCTTTATGGCGATCAATAATGTTTTCAAGTATTGCGGATATTCTTTCTGCGACTTCAGTGCTTCCCATGCTCATCATGAGCTCTTCGCACAAGATGTTGTAAATTCTTGTAGTGATTATGTCCCCATGTCCAAGGGAATACAATTCGTTTATGAGGGATTCCGCTCTATCAAATTTTTTGGTAACTAGTTTTTTCACAACTGAAGAGAGATCAAATGTCGTTACACTGTACTCGTCCGATACCTTGTTTAAACTTAACTTCATTCGGAATAACTCCTCTAACATGTCAGCAGCCTCTGCATCGTATGAGTGAAACCATGCATTCAATACGCGGGTGAAATCGCCTTGACGTGGTAAGTCCGAGTGACGTCCGGTGTCCTGATAAGTCCTAACCATGCGTTTCAAAACCTCATGTGCCTTTGGGGCGGGTAAGAGAATTATATCCCTTTTGTTAGGGTCTGACTTAGACGAGGAAGAAGGAAGGCTGTAGCGTTGCTTTTCCATCAATCGTCTTAGTTCCTCTACCCGTTCCCATGAATCGCGACTCTTTTCACGCATTAATCCTGAAATCAATACTTTAAAGGAGACTTCATCCGCTGCGTTTTGGTCCACTGCTGTGCGTAAGATTATCTCACCACGTTTTAACCCTTCGACTGTACCAGTTTTTGCCCATGCTTTAATGACAGAAGCATACGTATGTGCGTCAGGCTTAAATTTCCCCCCCAAAAGCAACTTATTCAGCAAATCCTCCGCGGCCAATGCACCTTCGTTGCCAAACATAGCTAGAGAATTCAGGGCCACATTAAATAGCTTTATGTCCGAAGAAATATTATCCTTATCAACTGAGTCTAGCAGTGTCTTGATTGCAGCAACCGATCCTCCGGATCCGGCATAAGCCTTCAGCATGATGGTATACGTCACTTTATCCGGGATCGCTTGAGGGCCATGGGTTTTCATTCGTTGAAAAAGACTTTCAAGCTTCTGTAAAAGAGAAGGATCTTGTTCCACGTACTTAGCATAAATTGTAAGTATAACGTTGAAGACAGCAGTGTTCACTGTTATTGGTGCATATTTCTTTTGCAGCTTAGTAGGAGCTTGGAGAAGATCTAGATGAAGTTGCAACATAGCTTGGAATAATGATTCAATTTGCTTGATGTGACTGATATCGCCGTACTTAGAGAAACCAGCAAGAATCGGAACAAAGGAGGAATTATTGGGCCTTTCGTCTACGCGGAGGAGTTTATCCTGGAGGCTTTGAGGATTATCAACAACACTTAAATATTCTGTAATCAAACGATCATAACGGTCCAGGAACACTTTGAGCACACGTGCGGCATTTTCAACTCCTTTTATGTCATTTCTGGCCAAGTAAGCCTGAAATACTAAGTGATAAATACCATTATCCGGTCTGAGATATTGATTTGATTCCGATAGTCTCATCATTTTCTGTAGTACTTCCTCTGCTTTTTCCGCGTAAACAAAAGTTTTGGGATCTTGGTAATCTGTGGAAAGCGAATATGCTTGAATCAAATACAAAAATGAGTCCTTGTCTACAGCGTCCCCCATATTATCAAACAGAATCTGAGTTTCTTCAGGATTATGACGTAAAACTTCCAAGACATCATTTTGCATACGAGTGTCGACAACATTTTTTGCTCGCTGAAGGATGCGTTGTGCTACTTCCGCGAGTGCTAAACTAGAATGTGGCGTAGCAAGGACACTCGTTCGAATTGCTGCTAAAATCAACATGAAACTGACTCTATCTGGAGATCTAACATACCTATCAAAAAAAGTAATCATGTCGTTTGTTTTAGCAGAAAGGTCTTTGGCCGAAGTGAGTCTCATGTTGAAGTATGAAGTTAAGACGGCGTTACAAATCGTGATATCCTTCGATGTTTTGAACTTCTTGGCATAGTTCATCAAGGAAGTAACTTGGCCATTCATTACATCAAGTGATGTATTGTTTCTGAGACTTGAAGAAGCCGCTATAAAGACATTTTTGTTAGGACGTGGGCCAAGACCAGAAGAGAAAAGGAGCTCAATTTTTGGAAAGATTTTGTTTATGATATGCTCTGGCCCAATTGGATCAATGACTCTCGACCAGGTGTTTATGAGGGCTGAGTATGTGACGTGTGTAGGTCGTAGGAGCGAATTTCCTTGATTTGAAATATCTAGCAATACCTGAAATATAGCTTCGGCTCGATCAGCAGCTTCTTTCGCAAACTGTACAGTATTTGGATTGGATCCTGCTTTATATTCGGCGCTTTTCAAGTCTGAAAAACTTGCTTTGCTCCAAGCAAAAAGCAACGTGTTAAATGAAACAATATCTGGCGCAAGATGTAACTTTTCGATTTCTATTGGAGCCGAAGATAGAAGGCAATCCATAATGGCCTTTTCGGCATGTTGCATAACCTCCTTGCATCTATGGATATTCCTTGTAGAGTTCACCACTTTTAGGGAATGATTCAAAACCAAATTCAGGATTCTTGTCGAGGCTTCTTTCCATTGAATCATATCCACTTCATTGTAGCTATATTCAGAGTAGTCTATGGAAATGCTGTTGATTTTCGTTAAGATATTCTGGGCCTCCACAACATGACTGAAGGTAATCCCTTCTGAACGTAAACTCCGCAGTAGCCCAATGATAACAGTATTTAGTAACTTCGTCATATTTCGTGATGAAATAGTAACGTCTGGATAAGGAAGCACAAGAGTTGAAATTAAAGTCAAGGGCTTGATTTGTTTGTCGTGTATTGGTGCGTTCTTAATTATGTGATGCACATCCAGCATGATTGACCTCGAGAATTTTGGTTGAATTTCAATTTGAGGTTCTCGATCGACAATTGCTTCTTGGAAAGATGTATAGGAACATAGTCTTTGCATAAGATCATTGTTTTCATCATCGCTCAAAACTTGTTCATCATCGCTCAAAACTTGTTTTTCTTCTAAGATATCGTTTTGGAAAAGAAATGCATCTCGTTTTTCTGGCCTATAATTGGAGGAGGATGAGAAGGGTTGTTCCATGCACTGATAAACCTTAACGTGGGGTGCCTTGACCCTTTTCATGGAACGAATCTTCGCGACAATAATTCTATGATTCAAGAACTGTATCTTCATTTCTGTTGAATGATGGAAGTAAATAAGATAGTCAGGTTAGGTCGTCAAGGCGATCTAGTCTCTACGGTATAATCTTAATTCTTTTACTACTAATGGATTTGTATACTGGTGCAAAATACTTGTCCATTGGATTTCAGAGATGACACTTGTAAGATTTATTTATTTCGCTAAAATTCGAGTCAGGAAAATTTATCCAAGCATATTTTTAGCAAACTTCATACTTTGCCCAATCTGCCACTCCTTACTCCTACGTCGAGTCAAAATCTTTTTCAGATGTTGATACAAATATAGTTAAAAAAGAGATTGCCAGGAATCCAAAATTTTAAGTCAACTGCATGATATTGTAAGAAAGTACAGCTTACTTCAGGAGGACACCCAAGATTGTTCACATTGCAGGGATGAAAGCAGAATCTGATTTCCCTGATAGATACCCTGATTTCATTTACTCTTTTGAGTCAATAAGGACTGAATCTGAATTGAGTCACGATGTAAAAACAAATTTCAAAAGATGTAATTACTTCTGACCAATAGACACTTCCATTTCCTCATAATAGTCCATAGCAAAGTCCAATGCGTTTCAAGCATTTGAAATTCTCTTGCGAAATTCTTTATGGATAGAATAGGAACCCACAAATAGTGTTATTTATTCCAGTTGCCACCAGTATAAATCAAAGAAATAGTGGTACGCCATGTTCGTTCATCGATTTTACTGTTACTAGGACCATCATAAATATAAACAAGAACCGACTAATTCTACAGCACACTGATGACAAATCAAAATATTAGGACTTAATCAATATTTTGCTTAGAGGCATTTCAAGATATTTGAAGATGCTAAGCATAGAAATATTCTTCTATCTGTTCAAGTCTGATGCTCAGGTAAAGTTTTGAAATCTCCCATACTCCACATGAATGGATCCTTGGAAATAAGGTGATATGACTCCAACTTACACTAGCTCTAATAGTGTATCTTAGCAATTTACCAGTATAGCTTCACCAAGGACTCAATCAAAGGCTAAAGCTAAACTGTAAAAAGTATATGACAACAAGAAGTGAACATTGGGTCTGTGATTTCCCGTCAGATTTAAAAAGAGTCAAGTAGCTCGTTCACTTTTCAGATCAACCACAGGATTTTTCTAGCCCTCGGATAAGAACCCTCCCCCCCAAAACTAAAGTTGCAGATCCTTTACCAAATCTCTTTCGTTTTTGTATTGCCCAGTAAGCATTACTTACGTGAGACTCCCTCTTGACCATGGCACTTCGCATCTCGTTATTATGGATGCTCATTATCGCTGGAATAGAGCTAGGGTCTTGTTCATATCGTCCTCACTTCATTTTCAGCCGAGCAGTGAAAGTGCCGCCATTTCATGTCACTCAGTCGTTCGTTGGAATCGCAACAACTCTACGTGCAGGTGGAGGAACTCAAAGTGATGATGTGGAGACAGACGGTGAGGAGGAAGATGATTCGGACGATGAATCAGATGAGGAAAGTGCGGCGGAAGACGAAGATGAGGAGAACTCTCTCCTCGCTGATAATATCTCTGGATCTAGTTCTTCTACTAGTGTTCAGTCGTATGATAAGATGCTAGTAGCATCTCCATCAATGCAAATGTACTCTGTCATCGGTGTCATGTTATTGTCTCGGAAGCTAGACATGTTCAACCCTACTGTGGTTCGAATGGGGCGGTACGTTGAAGTCATGAATGTTTGCCCTGAAAATTCCCTACATTCTTAATCTTCATCTCAATCTTTATACTGTTCGCTATGCAGATTTATTTATATCGCTTACGTTGTTCTTCTACAAATTTTTCTTTTATACGTTCGCTTCAAAGCTAAGGAAGTGAACGATCGTACTCCAATTGAAATGTCGAATACGTTTTCGAAGTTATTGCAATCTACACAAAATTCTCAAGTTAAGAGTATTGCGTCATCTTTTTTGACATCGAAATCAACTATTCTGGAATATGATCTATCGCAAGTGAAGTCTATGAACGGGGGTCTTTTGATGAATATGGGATTTCTTTGGTTTTTGCATTATAAATTGGGTCAGACACAGCCCCTATATCTTCAGGCTGTGCAAGGCTTGATGAATTTGTACTTTTCCCCTCTTTTCCAAGTATATGTACTTGGGCGTAACTTAGAGAGACCGTTTCAGAATCCTACATTTTCCAAAGTTCTAGAAGATGCAGCAACCAAGGATAGTTCTTCTACTTCAGAAACTGCTGAAGAAGAAGTTACAAACAATACTGAAATCGACTCCGAAACTGTAGAAGACAGTGAATATGACGATAGTGTTGATGAGGATGTTGATGATGCTACTGTGAATGTTGATGGTGATGGTGACGATGACGAGAATGATGATACTAGTGCTACATTTGACGAAGTTACCTCTAAGGATATCGATGATTCAGAAATAACCAAGGGCGACATGGAGGCTAAAATAGAATCTGAGTAGATCACTGTGTTCGAAACAGAAAAGTATGAAATGTGATCATTCTGTGTTCTGGGTCTTTTTTGCGTATCCTATGTTCATCATTAGCTGTAACATAGCTAATCCAAGAAACTATTAATTTTTCCCTACAATTTGCCGGTCTTCATGGAGGCCCCTAACCCCTTCCATATTAGGGTATAAAACTAAGTGAAAACCACATCCACGGAATACTTCAAATTTCGAAAAGTTTGAAATTTTGGAAGCCAGATTTTAATTTTTGAAGGGTTAGAATATTCCACGGATAGCGTGTAGAACGTTTTATCGAAAACAGGTGGTGTCCCTAATTCCTTTTAAATCTGGAATTAACATCATTTTCCAGTATAATTCTGTCTATGACGTCACATTGAAGACAGTGATCCTGGAAATTTTCTTTCCGTTGAGACATGGAATTTCGAGCCTGGTCGCTCCGTGATTCCATACAAGGACGGAAAGCTCGACTTGAACCTGAAAGCATTTTTCTCTCGTGTATCTCATAAAAAGAAAGTAGCAAGTAAAGTCGTCCCCTAAGTCCTGTGTCCCATACACTTCCTTCTCCATTTTGTTACTCGTTCCATCTTTCACATCTGTCCCTTTGTTTTTCCACTACAATAGAATGACGAAAGAAGATCCTCTGCATAAACTATCGCGTACGACAACAAGTGCTTTTCGAAATCAGCAATATTCAGCATGGAAAGATGCTGAGAAAGAGAGAGTTCGAGAGATTCCTAAATGGGGCACACCCTCAAAGGCCACACCTACCAAAACCTGTTCAAGTCCGCTTCCAAGATGTGCCACACTTGCCGCAAATCCACATAAAGCTTACACACCTAAGAAAAACCCCAACGACACTCCACGTTCTTCACCCTTGTCATCGAATAGAAAGGCTTCCATGCCATCGTATTCCCCTCGGGGAAACTCCAGTACTCAAAGTACGCCCACGAGTAAGATAGCTAGAACACCAAACTCTGCTTCTCGCGTTCCACAAATGATTAAGACTCCCAGACCAAGCATCAACAAGATTGATGTTAGTGACCAAAAACAAGCATTGGAACTTTTTGATCGGTTGGATGAAAACGCATCAGGCAAATTGTCACTTGCGGAATTAGATAAAGGCATTATCGATTTATATCCTAATCTAAATCATAAACCTGCAATTATGAGAGCGTTCCACGCAACTGATGTTTCGGATAATGGATTCATCGAACGTCATGAATTCCCTTTCTTCATGTCATACATGACATATTATTCAAACACATGGAATTTGTTTCAATCCCTCGATGAAGATGCTGATCGACGGATCACAAAGCAAGAATTCCTCAAGGTTGCAAAAACACTTCACTTGAAGCAAGATCCACTCAAGGTTTTTGAAGATATTGACACGAATGGAGGCGGAATGATTCTTTTTGATGAGTTTTGCCACTGGATGGTAACTAACAAAATTCACCACGCACAGCCTAACGACTTGAAAAAGCGCTTCGAAGATCTTGAAAGACGTGCAGTTTCCTCTAAGGGAACAGAAAAAGACATTGAACCTGAGCTCATCCCAGAAGTGATTCGGAAAGTAAAGGTGCCTCCTCCTTCGGAGATGATGCAGCTTTTTGATCGCCTAGACGAAAATGCATCTGGAAAACTTTCTCTCGCTGAACTTGATAAAGGTATTGTAATGTCGTATCCTGAATTAAACCACAAACCAGCGATTATGGCTGCTTATAAAGCAGCTGATAAGGAAGATGACGGATTTGTTATGCGAAGTGAATTCGAGTTCTTCCTTCGTTTTGTTATTTATTACAACAATTTGTGGCAGGTATTTGAATCGGTTGATACAGATGACAATCGTCGCATTTCGAAGGATGAGTTTGTGAATGCTGCTGCCCTATTTGATCCAAATCGTAACGCACAGGAGATCTTTGATGAAATTGATGTGAATAAAGGAGGAATGGTTTTGTTTAATGAAATGATTGCTTGGTTTGCGAAGGAAAAGCCTGAATGGAGCGGAGCACAAGAAAATGAAATCTTTTAGATGAGTATCTGATCCTTTCTAAATCATTATTTAGAAACTAAAATTAGAAAAGTTGATTACAAATGCGATTGGTGTAGAATTATGGGGGTGAAACTGATTTTCCTTGCTTTCTGATAAGTTCTCCTCAAGATGAGGCTTCGTCCGAGGTATTACTAGGAGAAACAACTCTTTGCTTTTTCGCTTGAACGCCTGTCGAACCAAATCCTGACCCACCACGAATTGTTTCGTTCAACTCCTCTACTTCCACAGCTTCTGCCATGCAAACTTGTTCGAGAATCAACTGAGCAATGCGATCACCCCTATGAATCACAAAGTCTTCTTTCCCAAAATTGAAGAGAATGACACCCACAGGACCACGGTAATCGGCATCCACAACACCGGCGCCAACATCAATACCGTGTTTATAAGCCAAACCAGAGCGAGGCGCTATACGCCCATAGGTACCCTCTGGACATACAATACTAAGATCAGTCTTGACAAGAACTCGCCCTGCGTTGGCAGATACTATTGCATCTTCTGCAGCTGACAAATCGAATCCAGCAGCCAGAGGAGATCCCCTCGTTGGCATAACGGCATGTTCCGATAAGAGTTTCACTTGAAGTGCCTGATGCATATTAGTCGCCCTAGTCGAGGTTGAAAGAAAAGTTGACGATAATATGGGAAGAGCTATACGAGCGTTGATGACGGTCTTCTGAAGAAGGATAATGATGTAGGACAAAGAAGTAATGAACCACACGTTAGGAAAAATGATGACAATATGTCGCTTGAGTATTGTTTTGTGTGTTCTTGGAAGGGAACACATTCCTATCTCGCGCCAAAAATCAATATCCCGAGATGAAAATTCCTACTGTTCCTTAAAGTATACGACAAGATGCATACTGGACTCGACCATCAAAAGGAGCAGTCAATATGCATTTGTAAGACACGAGTCATTCGTCAAAAAACTAACGTATGCTTGTAGACGAAACGAAATTGATGAAGTATTTACGAATCCAGAAAGAAAATGATCATGGATGGGACGTTAATGATTTATTTCATAAATCATAAAAATGAAATGTTGTAACGTATGTGTCATATTGTTCCCTGCAGTGATCATTTCATCCAGTAACAACCTTGACCATATTTGATTTCTTTCCTTGTGAAAGATCTACATCTGTTTGAATGTATATGAGTAAAAAACGCATACCTTTTGTTGCCACTTATTTATTTACAGCATTTATAGATCCTCCTGCAAATGGAAACGTCTGTAAAATGTAAAACACTGGATCACAAGTTTGTGAATACGCTCCATCTTGCGTTTGATTACCAAGGTCAGAACTATAGGAATAGATAAAATCACAAGGCAGAAAATTCAGAGCTCTACTGCTTATCCTCTATAGCTCCTCACTTTTGACTTGTTCTTTCCTTGATGACTTGTAGAGAAAATGCATCAATGCAATCAACCCCTAACCCCTTTAGTTACTATTAGTATCCTTGGCTATAAAATCACCAGTAAAACAATTACTCATCATTCCAATCTGCACAACCCATATCCATACATTTATTTTTATTTTCAATACAACAAAATGAAAAAAGTTACATCAATGTATTCGTCTGTTTGACTTTTGTTTATAGCAAACATTTTAGTTGTAATTGAGTTCTTCGGTCATCAAGCCTATTTTTTGGAAGAAATGTGATGCCCTTAAATCACATAACCTTAATTAAACACTACCAGAAATATGCACAATGTCTTTGCTAAATTATGCTTACTTCGTAGTGCACTGTAATTCAGAGCTGATGCTACCTGTATTTCTTTTATGGCAAGTGTGAGTTCTTGTCAATAACGGAATAAGATTTTAAAAGAGAGCTTAAGTCTCATAACTTGTTTTTTCTGACATTGAATTTCTTAGGTGATTCTTCTAGATGATCAGTCAAAGCAGGTAAAGAGCAGAACTGCAATAGTCCCAAGGAGTTCATTTCCCCTAAGCCCTGAAATATTTTCCTACAGAGGTTTCATTTCTTCTTTCATTCCTGTAGAATATGGTGATACCGGCACAGAATAATGCAATTAAATATGTTACGCTAGAGCTAAGACCTTAAAATGACTTTGAATTCATTCCTGTGAAGGCTGCAAGGACATTTATAGTCCAGTTGTGATACTTACAGATAAATATGTAGCAACTGAAATTGTGTTTCGAAACAGCAAATATGTTTTCGAAACTATTATTGTTCTTTCCATTGCCATATTCCTCTTTCTAACTTTGTTGATGGGCGTTGAATTCCTAAAGGTAGATTCTGTCGTTATTAAATCGAAGTAAATTTGAGGTAGAGCTAGGTCTGCAGATCAATTTGTTCGGTATGAATTAGGCATTGGAAAAAAGATTTTGTATCGGGATCTATGGATCATAATACCAAAGTTGATGAAGTGTAATGTGAAACTCTCATTCATAAGATTGAACACCAGACATGGTTCTGTGTCAGGAACAATAATTATGCCTTTGCTCAATCAAGCTGGTGATGAAGTTTGAAGGAAAGAACAATCCTTAAAAGACAGTAGGTTATTGTGGGGAGTGACATGTGAGACCAGTGGTAAAAGCTTACGCTTTGAAGGTCTTTAGTGAGCAGCGATAAGCAAAGGAGATCAAATTAGTGGTATTCATTTTCCTGGTGTGCGTTGTTTTGCTGAAATAAGCGCAGGCAAGGGTGAAAGCGTCAAAGTAAAGAAACGGTGGGCTCCACTTGTTAAACGTTTGGTCATTATTGCTGAAACCTATTCTTGAAGAGATTAAGTGAGATTTTATTTGCTGTGGAGCCAATAAACTTATTCCCCTAAATCAATTTGGCAGCTTTTATCCGTCATATCCCTGTATATTATATATCGTGAATATGGCATGCCTTGACATATACATCATGAAGATAAAGCCTAGTTTAAAAAGCTATGAGCAATATTCATGCACTAGATAAGTTATTTCGGTACAAGATGTATTTTTACCGGTATTGGAGACTTCCTTTATTGTTAGTGCATAAGGAAATTCTATGTGTTTGCATATCTATTTCCGGCAAGTGACATTTTAACTGTCCTTTTCATTCATATTACAAATTTGTACGATGACAAATGATGTACAAACTTAGTGATGGAAAAGCGTTGCTTTGCAAATTGAAAGTGTGTGTAATGCTTTCCAGGACCAATCTAACAATTTAGGCAGAAGTTAAGATGATTCCAATAACTTTAATCATCTTTTTTACTACAACTCTTCAATGAGTTGAGGATTCAAGAAGATACAATTGCAAATCCATTTTTAGAAACTCACTAAACTAGATTATAATTTCATATTGTGTTTATTCATCACTCAACGTAGAACATACTACAAAGTCTAATACAATGGATTGAAGATAGTATTTTAATCTATCAACACTCTTTGTTGCTCTAGTAAGCTAACCCTGCATTCATGGTCATACTACTTCAATTTAAGAACGTATTGTGCTCAAATAAGTGTATACTTACAGCACACAGCTACCATGTTACACTTTAAGTGTCTGCGTACGCCATTGTCCAGCACACAAAATTCTAACATCACAATGCTGCTATGCATACATTCCATACTCCCTGATCTTAAACTTCATCCAATAATCTAATTTATGTAATATTGCACTGCTTCAGAGAATGTGATTGCCAGAACTGTTGCTTATACTAAACTCTATAAATCGCTGTTGCTTACTCTACTTCCCGAAAACTAAAATTGACCTACAAACAAATTAAACTTTCAAAAAATACTTTCGTATTGATTTTTCGTGAATATTCTCTTAAATTTACTCTTTCTTTTTTGATAAACTAACGCACATCCTGCACATATGTATCTAATATTGGTTTCCTTACATGACAAATGAAGTGCCGGATTACATGGTTTTGGTATATTTTGCTGTCATTTTTCACTCTTACAAAATAAGAGAAACACTATACTGCGGTTGCTTTTTTGCGTCATGGACACAATGATTTTTTCTGCATTGCGTTTGAAGGAGCACCTAAGTTTTTACACCCGAGACGGAGTAAAAATTGGACAACCGGGAAATTAATGAGGTGGTCTTATCTGGTAAAAACATGTCCTTGGGATATGACTTTACATATTATGTTGAAGCCAAATCGCCGGCCAAATGGCTATTTACTTAAGAGATGTTATGATACCATTGCCTAATCATAAGGTTTTTTTTCCCTCAACGGAATAAAAGAAGAAAAATCTATTTATTATTATGTATCGGAGAACTTTTGGATAACCAACTTTCTTAAAATCTGGAGAACTTGATAAGTTTGAATCCTGTTGTTCACGTAATTGAATATTTGCCCTTTAAATTCGTACAAACTTACAGTGTTTTATTGGGAAGTTGGGTCTACAAGATAGCGAGAATATCATATCTTGTTCTGAGGAACGAAAGCATGATGACTTGGGTTTTAACAACTTATTTCCTTTTCGCTCTTTCGATATCCAGCCACGCTTATAAGGTAGGAATAGACGCTTATATGCATTATTTTTCCTCCCTAATATCAATTTGCTCTAATTGTGACGAAACTATTTAAGCTAAGGGGTGGAGTTGAAACAACAGAAGAGAATTTCGTACGAAGAGCAGAGAAAAAAGGAAAATTTGCCTCGAACCCTTCTCAGGATAAAGAGAAGAAAAAGAAGGAGATCAAGGGACAGAAAGAGAAAAAGGAAACAAAGGGACAGCAAGGGAAAAAGGAAACAAAGGGACAGAGAGAGAAAAAGGAGATGATGGGGCAGAAAGAGAAAAGGGAGAAGAAGAAAGGTGAGGATAATTATATATCTATAGTTATCTAGAATCATACCTTACATCAAATTTGATACAATTTGACAGATCCTAAAAAACAAAAAAAGAAGACTCCTGTTCTCTACGACACAGACTATGGGCCCTTCATCGATGATGTGTTTGCACTCGGATTGATTTTGAACTCAGCTGATCTCTTGGACTTGAAGTACATTATCGCAACTTCGGAGGATGCAGATTTGTCGTCAAAGTGTGTGGCGAAACATTTGGATTTGGCAGGCTTTTCAAGTATTCCTGTGGGTTCTGGTCAGGTCTTACCTCCATATTCTGAGCGTGGATCAGTTGGTGCTATCCCCGGTTTTGTGGGATTCACTCTCAAGTCAAAATGCGAAGATGTAGACCTCCCATATGATAAAGACGGGGTACTGGAAGCGGCAAACATGATCATGGAATCCAAGCGAGATGATTGGTGGTATATTATTGTGGGAGGGCAATCAAGCGCAAAAGCTCTAATTGAACGATTTCCCGAAGCAGCCAAGAAAATTGAGACTGTCGTTATTATGGGGGGAAATTGGTGCTCCGGCTTTGAGCCGTACCCTAACGTGATGGCACCTACCGATGAAACTAATATTGGATATGATCCTCATGCGGCCAACTTCATTCTTGACAATTCTGTTTCTCCGTTTAAAAATATATACTACGTACCAGTGGAAGTGGCAGACATAATATCTGGTGACGACTACGTGAAATTTGTTGACGCTGCAAATTCAGGTTCCAATGAGGGAGCTGCTGTTACTTTGGACTTCTACAAAGAATGGTCCGCTGCCGGAAGAGCAAACCCTGACGTTCTTGTCCATCTAGAGGCGATGGGGTACGATCCCGAAACTCAGTCAACTCCTCAGTTTGATCCATGTGCCATCATGCTTGCATTAGAGCTATTGAATAAAGACTGCGAAGACCGCTTGGTTTTGGTGGAAATTGATGGAGTAAGATTTATGGAAGCAGGAGAAGGAGTTGCATTTCCAGATTCTCCCCGACCTGCCTTTTCTCTCCTTCCAAAATCCTTTGAAATGGATAAATTACCAGATCAATGTCCAGCATTGACACCGTATACGTTTGATCCTGCAGAAACAGCTGCAGTAGAAAAACGAGTTTCTGTGGCCTTGGGGTATAAGAGTGCGGAAGCTAAAGCCAGCTTTTTTGCAGAAATGGCAGCCAGGATGGCAGGAGAAACGATTGATAAATGTATTTGAGTGGTTTTGTTCTGTAGGTCTATAAAATGTTATGCAATGCATGTGTCACTAGTTAAATGTTACTTTTGAATAAATTCAATGTTTGCTTTCTTCTTCACGATAATTGCCCTTTGCATATAACAACTTTATGTGTCATCTATAGGAAGCAAAAGAATCCTGCACACTTAAGTGCATTTGCTCTTTTGACTTAGATCTATTTCTAATACAAACATTCCTGAGATCTTGTTCTAGAATAATGAGATTTAAACTTATATAGCTTATCAAAGCAAGAGATAAATTTGGGAGTCATGAATTTGTCCCCCTCATTTATAAGATGGACCTACATCACACGAGATTCTACTTTGGGGATCATTAGGTGAAAGCCATTAACTTAGAATTGTTTGTTATCCACTAAAGGTGTAACTTGCTTTTTTTAAAGTCAGAGACGTATGAGTGTTCGAAAAGATGCTTTGAATTGAAGTGGTATAACGAATAAATTATTTAATGTCAACAAATGCAATATGAAACTAATATATAATGCATTTGGATCTTCAGTCTAATTAAGGAATTTGATTTAGATGTAGCCAACCTTTAGGACAATCGTTGACATATTCCCCCCCAATGTTTATTGGAGTATATCTCATAAATTCTTAGTCCGAATAAGGATTCGGTTTGAGTTTAGTTAAATTGAGATTATTGGCAATCATGTATGCAAGAACAGTCAGGAAAACTTCTATATTTTAGCGATAGTTTAATTAGCTTATTTTAGCCATTACAATTTAAGTGTAAAGAGGTATTTAACTTGTTTAAACGTGAGGTGCTGCTTCATTTGGGCAAATTGTTGTCAGCACGTCAGTCTGACTGTTGTCCAGTTGATCTGTTGTGCGATGATGAATTTTAGTCCTATTCGGATTCTTTGTGGAGTCTTTTGTAAAGTCCTCGTCACGTAAAATGTGATTCAGATTAAAATTAAAGACAGTTGCGATTCTTGACTCCGGGCTATCTCATAGGTTTCTTTTTTCACAGTCTTAGCAAATTCATCCGCATTATTTTCACTTTCCCTAGCAGATACTAACTGGATGAAACCGTCCTCAATGTGCTCTTGAATAAAATGATACCGCGTGTCAATATGCCTAGTGCGAACTCCTGAAGATGCATTTTTTACCATTAAAATTGCTCCAATGTTATTAATGCTCACAAGTATTGGTAGTTTTACTACAATACTCAAGCTTCAAGAAGATAATTTGCAAATCTGATCTCCTTTACTGCCTCTGACATTGCTACATATTCAACCTCACTATTAGAAGTTACTCCTTTGCCCCTTTGGTCTCCATCAAACAGGTACACCCAATAAAAAGATAATAAATCTTGTACTACTGATTTGATTTTCCGAATCACCAGCCGAATCACTGTCACTGTAGATGACAAAAAACCCAATCCTCTTCACTTGTCTTTGGTTCAATCTTCAAACAATACGATTCAGTATTGTTGCGCTGTCCAAACACTTTGACAACGCTCTCAAATTATTTGCAATACCTGGAAGAGAATTTTTAATCAAATATAGAAGCATCGCCACACCAGACCTGTATTTGACAAGAATGTTTAATTAGATATAGAATCATCCCCACACCAGACATGTATCTTGACTGCATCATCTCATCAACTCCTTCAATCTCTTCATTTGGTATCACAATTTTGAATTTTGGAGTTCCTTGGGTAGAATAGTACTTTAATTTTGAACGGCTTCTCCAAAACTTTCCCTCAAATGTCAAATTAAATGAGGTGACATGATACAGGCTTTACCTTGATCAATGTCTTAGAAAATTTGCAGTGTAGGCAGCCTGTTAACTTGTTCTCCACCTCCAATCCAAATCCGTAATCTTTCATTGACTTGATAACCTCGTCAATTGCTGCATCTGTTCCAATGGTGAGACAATCATCACATAGATAGCCACCAATAAAATTCCACTTCATAAGTTCTTTATCGATATACAGAGTCAACTGGACTACCATAAAAACCATAGTCTTTCCGAGCTTCAACAAGTTTTACATAGAATTGCCGGCACTTTGCACCAATCCATAGATTGTCTTCTTCAAAAGTAAGCATTCATCCTTTGATGCCTCCATCCCAGGTGGAATTTCTATAAAGATCTCTTCCTTTAAGTCTCCATGCAGGAAGACTGCCTCAACATCAATGATCTTGACCTTCAATTTCTACAAAATCTTTGCAATTAACAATACTTTTAGGAGATACATCATTCACAACGGGAGCGAAACTGTCACTAAAATCGACCCCAGGTACGCAGCTGTATCCACAGGCAACCAATCGAGCTCGAAAACTCCATTTTGCTTGACCACCCAGTTACTCTTGACACATCGACGTCCAAACTACATCTCTTCTTTATTGTTGAAATTAAACTCGCAATTCCTTCTACAACCCTTTAGGTAGTGTCAGAGTTTAAATAGGCTTTCAGAAGATAGATTTTCTTTTACGTTGATCCTAAAATAATTTTAAAAGAGTGAACCTATTGTTCTGTTTTGCTTCGTTTGCTTTATTCGTGATTCCGAGTCTCGTTCGTGATTGTAGGTCTTGTTCGTGATTAAATTCGGTACTCAATTTTTAAATGTAATCGTAAATGTAATTTCAAAATGTAATCGTATTCGTGATTGATTGATCTTACTTATCCAACACACTCCTTCTGGCCAACCAGGTTTGTATTTTGTATCAAAGGACTTGTTAAGTTCATAATCTTGTTACGAAACTCATCAAACTTGGCTCCAACCAAGGGCTTTGTCATGTAATCAGCAACCATATCCTGAGTTGGACAGTATCTTATTTGAATATCATTATTCTTGATAAGATCAGTGATATAGAAATATTTGATGTTGAAATGTCGTGTTCGCTTCCCTGAACTTTCTTTACCATTTATTTCAAGTTTCATAGAACTTAGATTGTCTCTGTATATAATAGTTGTATTAATTGTGATACCTTGAGCTTCAATGAACAATTTTGTCCATAAATTTTTTGACACTACATCATCCACACTCACTAATTCTGCTTCAGTAGAACTACGTGTGTTAATCTTTTGTTTTGTGGAGATTGAACAAATTGTACCCATCCCTAAAGACAGCGTAGCTCCTGTGTGGCTTCTAAAATCCTTATGTACTGCAAAGGATGCATCAACATGCCATTTTATTGTGGTAGAGGAATCAGCACTCATGGTTGCAACATCATCTTTTGTTGCTTTGAGAAAGTTCATCATTTTTACCAATTTCTTCCAATCCCCTTCATTGGGTTCAGTTACTCTTGTTGCCAAAAAGGCTACTGCTGGTTGGATGTCTTGACGACCGCGCTTACAGAGAAACATGCCTTTCATAACAAATGTATGAAAAATCTTTGCTCTTTCACTTCCTAGCTTTTTGGCCATAGTGTTTACCTGAAATAGCTTCTCACTCCATGGTGTTTTGGTTTTACCACTTAATTCTTCTGGGAAATCTTCAATCATAGACTTAACATAGGGTGTCATATCTACCTTAAGCATTCCAGGAGAAGAAAAATCAAGAATCATTGCAAGATAATCATGTCTTTTCCCGCGAACAGCTTTTACTTTTCCTATTTTATCTGATGCATATTTTTCCTCAAGCCATTTTAGGAATTTGTCATTAACTTGACTGTCAATATGACTTGATTTCAAGTCATCAACATGCCAACACACGGTTTGCTGTGTACCATTAACAATTCTGTTAGCTACACAAGGATCATATGGATTAATAATGAATCCAATAGACTCAATGTCTTTTCTAAACTTTTTGTAATAAAGTAATGATGATTGCATCATTCCATAAATAGCCTTTAGCATTTTGACGTACAAAGTTTTGATGTTTCCTTCATAGACAACAAAGTCAATATATACCTCAGGAGCAATCTCAATTAACATATCAACAAGTGTTCCACGTATCTTCATAATGATTCGCTCACCCTTTGTGTGATGCCTTGGGTCAACATCTGTTTGAACAAATGCATTAGGTATGTCAGCTGTCATCACATCTCGATTCAGCTTAGCATCAATTGTTGCAGTTATTAGAATTGACTCTGTTATTGCTGTTGGACTTGCTGCTTCATCTCTCTCAGTATAAGGACGCTGAGTACTGCCATTGGCACAGGTGCGTGCTTTGATCCTCCCATCTCGCTTCTCAACAAGAAATATTAGACTCTCCATAGCACGTCTTTTCTCAACTTGTGTCATTTCATTGATATGAATTGGTTCAAAGACAGCTCTGTCATGTAGCTGCTTCATCTCACTAATGGCAGCATTTTTTCCATTTTCCCCAAAGTGTTGGAGACCTTTGCGCAAACTGTAAGACTGTACATATTGGTATGCTTGCTCATGAGTGAGGCTTCCCAAAGTGACATTCAAGTGACAGATAGTTGTTGCAATAACACGTGCTGTTTCAAGGGAGTATGGTACTTCTTCAAGGGCATAATTAGAAAGATGACACTGATGCAGTGTCAGAATATCACGAGGCTTTGAAATTCTTCCAGATCGTGTCACATGGAAAGTATTGCTATTGCTTGTGGTTACCTGTTGTTGTATAGTGTTTGGATTGGTTTCATCAA
Organism: Fragilaria radians; assembly: GCA_900642245.1. NCBI lineage: Eukaryota > Bacillariophyta > Fragilariophyceae > Fragilariales > Fragilariaceae > Fragilaria > Fragilaria radians. The sequence goes on along the minus strand of CAAAJI010000009.1, from coordinate 26,070 downwards.
TCGTTCTATCTTCTACTTCATTATCTTCAGCTGGTGTGTAAGAAGTATTGTCTTCATCATCTGAATCAAGGACTTCTTCAATTTCTGTTCCATAGTTGTTGTTTTCACCAATTTGATATTCAAAAGCATCTGCCTGTGAACCAATTTCATTTGGATCCATTTCATCATTGTCAAGGATATTTTCGATGTCATCCTCTTCTGAATCATCTGTGTATTCTGCTTCAGTACTTATTTCATGGTTATTATGGTAATCCACTCCTTCAATCCAATCACTATCATAGAGTGTATGGTTGATTTGGTTGGTAATCTTGAGGCCAAAAGGCATGCCATCCAAGTCAGCAATTCCTTCAATTTGTTGAATTACTGCTGTAGTGAGGGGAACAGATGTTACTTGGCGTCTGGTTATGATTCTGTTTGTTTGTATGTGAAATAAGTCATGTCCTCCTTGTTCATTATTGTTGTGATGCAAATAAATACAATCCAGTGTTCTTGGAGCAGTGGTGTTAGATGGATTGGGCTCATCATGTGCTTGAACAAATGTCCCAAAAGCATATTGACAGTGTTTCAAATAGTCAAGATTGCGCTGATGTAAAATCATGTGTGGACTATAGTATGAAGATACACCATGCTTTGAGGGGAAAAAATTTAATTTTCTGGCAGATTCAGTGACAAGGACTTTTACCATGATTTTTGGTAGACGGTTATAGGGTAGTCGATGATATGTAGCTCTTACACGTTCTTTAATGACACGGTTGTTTCGCTCCGCTTCCGGCACATGTTCTTGTGGATTGGAATAGTTCATTTTGATTTGAAAAGAAGCAGCCATTGGATCCATTAAAGTTCTAAACTCATTATCACATCGAATATTGGTTATTTTGAGTCCTCCAAGATTATACAGTTGAATAACTTCACTCAAACATTTGGCATATACTTCCTGAGTTTGGCTTTTAACCCAATGTGCAGTTCGATATTGTAGATTCTTAGATATGGTTGTAAGAAATGGGATGCCGTTAACTTTCATACCATCAATGCAAAGTGTGACAGCATATTGTGTAGCAATGAGTTCTTTGGGGATTTCAATATAGTCTTCAATTACTGGAATTGGCTTTTGTCTAGTGGTTTTTCCTTTTAAGCTTGATATGTCTGGACCAAATATCTTTTCAGCCATTTCAATATCTTTGGTAGTAACTGGATTGTTCTTAATGGCATTCATACGAATAATTGCTTTCATGTCTGAAACAGATGGGTGGCCTAAAGAGTGAAACAATTCACGGGCACGTTTAGCTTGTTCAAATTGACGTAGAGTATAAAATCCTCTATTTTCTGCAACAGTAGTTATGAATTGTGCTTGGACTTTGTTATCAGGTTCTTGTCTTTTATGCTGAGGTGGCTTAAAAATATAAAGCCCATCTGGGTTGCAACAGAACTTAACTTGTTTATGAGGTAAGTGTACAATAAATGCATCTTCCTTTTTAGCATCATATGTGACTGTATGACGGTCAACCATGTGTGCCATGCTAAAAATGTTTGTTACTGCATCTGCACTAAACCATACTTCTCCCCAACCAGGCAAATCTGCCTTTTTGTTTGTTGTAAGAACCCCTGCATTTGTTGTCAAGGAAAGAGTCTCATCTGTGTTACGAATATTGTTCACCATATCTGAATTACAAAATATTGTTGTACTAGACTGGTTGTCCAAAAGGATCCAATTGCGCATAGCGCTTGATAGAATTGAATATGCGTACCTGCCCATCCTGTACTTGTTGTAGTGTTTTCACTTATTTCTGGCACAATTTCAGTATTTGTTTTCTCAGAGGACTGTAAGTGACTCTGTTCTGCTTTTTGTATGGCCCATTCACTTCGAGGGCGCTTGTTATAACGACATTGTGGTGATTTATGTCCTAATTTGCCACAACAGTAGCATTTTCCTTCAAGTTGAGCAAATGAGAGTGTAATTTCCTGCTCATCCTTAGGCTTGGATTTTTTTTTGCTCATCCTGGTTTTTATCTCCATCCTTGTGTCTTGGTTTATTGGATTTTATATTGTCAAAACGATGATTACTTAAGACATTGTTAGCATCAGTTATTGTCCTTGGATATTGGTCATTATTCAGTGATTGCTGTGTGTGAAGACCTGTTAGAATTGTGCCATACTTAGACTTGTCTGCATTGTTTAAATAAAGGAATGCAGTAAATCTCTGATAAGCTTCATTTCTATACTTTTCCTGATTCTTACTGTCTGTTTCATTGTAGCCCTGCATTGCTTCTACTACCTTAGTTATAATCATTGGTCCACCCATGTGGGACTCAAACACATCCTTAGCAACTCGAAATCTTTTGGTATAGTCTTGGAGACTCTCATCTTCCTTCTGCTTAGTTCCTAATAGTGTAATATATGCATCAAGTATGATTGACATGTCATATCGATGTTCCTGGTAGTTGAGGGCATGTTCTTTGATTGCTTTTAAGAGTTCAATAGGATTATTTTCCACTTTTGATTCAAAGTTTGTTCTTGACTCAATTTTGTTTTTCATTGCCTTGGTGCATCTCTCCCATAGCAATGCATATGCCTTTGTTTTGTTATTTTCATATGCTAGAAGTTTCTTTCGATAAGCATCATAATCTGCTTGAAATTCCATCTCATGTTGTTTGTTCACTGTTGAAGTCTTAATTGGATCATCACTGTCATCACTTTGCTGTAGTGTTGGTTTCCATAAACTTGTATCCACATCTTGAAGTTCCTTGAGTGATTGGGAAATGTCACTTCCATAGTCAAATGTTTTTTTAATATAATTAATAATGTACTCTCTAGTCATTTCATAATCAGAAGCCTTCCTTGCTGATCCAAGATAGTAGTTATAATCATTTAAACCTTCTTTATGTCTTGTCTGTTTGTCCCACCATGAGTCTTTGGTTTTCCTAATCCCTTGAATACCTTTTTGGGTGCTTGACCTACTCTTGTTGTCATGGCTGAACTGTCAATTTTCTTTTCAGTCTTCAATTGAATTGAAACTTAATCTCTTCTTTCACAGTGCTTTTACTTTGGAAAATTGCTAGATAGATTAACCTCACCGGACTCTTTTAAAATTATGTTGAAATTAAACTCGCAATTCCTTCTACAACCCTTTAGGTAGTGTCAGAGTTTAAATAGGCTTTCAGAAGATAGATTTTCTTTTACGTTGATCCTAAAATAATTTTAAAAGAGTGAACCTATTGTTCTGTTTTGCTTCGTTTGCTCTATTTGTGATTCCGAGTCTCGTTCGTGATTGTAGGTCTTGTTCGTGATTAAATTCGGTACTCAATTTTTAAATGTAATCGTAAATGTAATTTCAAAATGTAATCGTATTCGTGATTGATTGATCTTACTTATCCAACATTTATTGGCGTTCTTCCAGACTCCACGGAAATGCATCTCTTTAAGTACTTTATGGATGACTTCACTCCATTTCAACCTGACATCTTCGTCTGTATGATTGGAAGCTTCATCAAATGTCCCTGGCTCTTGTGGTTGCTCCACCATCATAAAGGCAGTGTCAGCTTGATCTATAATGTGCTCCCTTCCAGAATTGGAAGATTCAATAATTCTAGAGGCAACAGGATTAAACCATCCTTGCAATTACTTCATTTCTCTGATGAATTTTTAAGTTGCATCCTTCGTCGCATCTTGTTCAACAGTTTTTTAAGCTTTTGTAATGACTAGCATTGAATCATCATCTTCAAAATCATCCTTTTCATTATTTGAATCTTCCTTCACAAACCAGTCTTCATGAATCCTATGTAACCATTTAATGTCCCTTGATTTGATGACATGTCTTATTTTTATGCTCAGCATCCTGTACACATTGCAACCATGACTTGATGCTTATTCAACAAACATGCATACATTGCCTTAATCCTTCAACTTTCCTTGAATACTTTCCTTTGTCGTAACCAAGATTATTGGCGCAATGAGGCTTCTTTCCAAACATAAGATCTTGTGGAGATTTGCTTCTTCCATTGGTGAGCAATACATTTGAAGAGAAGGTTGCATTAAGAGTACATTCTGCCCAGATCCCACTTCTTACTTCATCTTCAAGTCCTGCTTCATTTAACATGGCTCTGCTTATACCATAAAGTGTTTGATACTTTTAATTCATTTCTCTGGGGAGCTCTTGGACCTGAGAAATCAAAAGAAACATTTATACCAAAATGATTACAATGATCCCTTAAAACCTTATTCTCACCTGCATCATCACACCTTGCATATTTTACATTGATCTTGTTAGCGTTTCATTCTTGGATGAATTAACAATTTTCTACTTCAAATCACTCTTCTTCTTCAAAAAGTTACTACAGCAAAATTCTGTGCAATCATCAACAATTAATGCCCAGAACTTTGATCCTCCAAAATTCTCACCTTTAATAGAGCTGCTGTCTATATACAGTCTTTCTCTTGGATTCTTGCTTCCTCCTTTTAAGGTGTTTTTCTGCCTTGCCTTTGCAATGGCACACTCCTAGTTTCCAATCATAATGATGTGCTGTTGCTCTCAATGCTTTCTATTAACACTGTCCAAACATCTTGAGAATCCTGTCGATATCGATCTTCATTTCATATCTTTCTGGATCAATTACGGAGCATACCGATTTGATGGAGATTGGATTGAGCGTTGCACCTGACACAGAACCAGTATTAGTATCTGAAATTCTGTCGAATGAAAGGCTTGTGCATCCCTTTGTCAGGTGAACAATAATACCATCATTTCCAATCTTTAGACCATTCTTGAGTGCTTTTTAATGCTGAACAGATTCACCCATAGCTCAGGTCAATGATTGACATCTTTGAGCACAACTTAAAAGGTCTTTCCATTGACCTGCTCAACATCACATCTAAGAT
>CAAAJI010000009.1:0-21178 GCA_900642245.1 Fragilaria radians | reverse complement strand
CCCAGCATTGACACCGTATACGTTTGATCCTGCAGAAACAGCTGCAGTCGAAAAACGAGTTTCTGTGGCCTTGGGGTATAAGAGTGCGGAAGCTAAAGCCAGCTTTTTTGCAGAAATGGCAGCCAGGATGGCAGGAGAAACGATTGATAAATGTATTTGAGTGATTTTGTTCTGTGGGTCTATAAAATGTTATGCAGTGCATGTGTCACTAGTTAAATGTTGCTTTTGAATAAATTCAATGTTTGCTTTCTTCTTCACCATAATTGACCTTTGCATATAACAAGTTTATGTGTCATCTATAGGAAGCAAAAGAATCCTGCACACTTAAGTACATTTGCTCTTTGACTTAGATCTATTTCTAATACAAACATTCCTGAGATCGTGTTCTAGAATAATGAGATTTAAACTTATATAGCTTATCATAGCAAGAGATAAATTTGGGAGTCATGAATTTGCCCCCCTGATTTATAAGATGGACCTACATCACACGTGATTCTACTTTGGGGATCATTAGGTGAAAACCATTAACTTAGAATTGTTTGTCATCCACTAAAGGTGCAACTTGCTTTTTTTTTAAGTCAGAGACGTATTCGTGTTCGAAAAGATGCTTTGAATTGAAGAGGTATAACGAATAAATTATTTAATGTCAACAAATGCAATATGAAACTAATATATAATGCATTTGGATCTTCAGTCTAATTTAGGAATTTGATTTAGATGTAGCCAACCTTTAGGACAATCTTTGACATATTCCCCCCAATGTTTATTGGAGTATATCTCCAATATTCTTAGTCCGAATAAGGATTCGGTTTGAGTTTAGTTAAATTGAGATTATTGGCAATCATGTATGCAAGAACAGTGAGGAAAACTTCTATATTTTAGCGATAGTTTAATTAGCTTATTTTAGCCATTACAATTTAAGTGTAAAGAGGTATTTAACTTGTTTAAACCTGAGGTGCATAATGTAAAACTGCTTCATTTGGGCAAATTGTTGTCAGCACGCCAGTCTGACTGTTATTATAGATTTTTCCAGTTGATCTGTTGTGCGATGATGAATTTTAGTCCTATTCGGATTCTTTGTGGAGTCTTTTGTAAAGTCCTCGTCACGTAAATTGTGATTCAGATTAAAATTAAAGACAGTTGCGATTCTTGACTCCGGGCTATCACCGCTAATTGTTGATCCTTTCTCGCTTATAATCGCTTAACACATCCAAAGTTTCTTCAGATATTGTTTCTACTTAAATATATGATAGTGGCACACACTTTACCACCCTTCTTGGCATGTGCTATTCAATGCGTGACCTCATTTCCCAAAAACTTCATATCATACTTCGTTTCTTTATTCACAGTCTTAGCAAATTTATCCGCATTATTTTCACTTTCCCTAGTAGATACTAACTGGATGAAACCATCCTCAATGTGCTCTTGAATAAAATGATACCTTGTGTCAATATGCCTAGTGCGAACTCCTGAAGATGCATTTTTTACAATTAAAATTGCTCCAATGTTATTAATCCTCACAAGTATTGGTAGTTTTATTACAATACTCAAGCTTCAAGAAGATAATTTGCAAATCTGATCTCCTTTACTGCCTCTGACATTGCCACATATTCAACCTCACTATTAGAAGTTACTCCTTTTTGCCCCTTTGGTCTCCATCAAATAGGTACACCCAATAAATAGATAATAAATCTTGTACTACTGATTTGATTTTCCGAATCACCAGCCGAATCACTGTCACTGCAGACAAAAAAAAGCCCAATCCTCCTCACTTGTCTTTGGTTCAATATTCAAACAATACAATTCAGTATTGTTGCGCTGTCCAAACACTGACAACTCTCTCAAATTATTTGCGATACCTGGAAGAGAATTTTTAATCAAATATAGAAGCATTGCCACACCAGACCTGTATTTGACAAGAATGTTTAATTAGATATAGAAGCATCCCCACACCAGACCTGTATCTTGACTGCATCATCTCATCAACTCCTTCAATCTCTTCATTTGGTCTCACAATTTTGAATTTTGGAGTTCCTTGGGAAGAATAGTACTTTAATTTTGAACGGCTTCTCCAAAACTTTCCCTCAAATGTCAAATTAAATGAGGTGACATGATACAGGCTTTACCTTGATCAATGTCTTAGACAATTTACAGCGTAGGCAGGCTGTTAAATTGTTCTCCACCTCGTCATCTGTTCCAATGGTGAGACAATCATCACATAGATAGCCACCAATAAAATTCCACTTCATAAGTTCTTTATCGATATACAGAATCAACTGGACTACCATAAAAACCACAGTCTTTCCAAGCTTCAACAAGTTTTACATAGAATTGCCGGCACTTTGCACCAATCCATAGATTGTCTTCTTCAAAAGTAAGCATTCATCCTTTGATGCCTCCATCCCAGGTGGAATTTCTATAAAGATCTCTTCCTTTATGTCTCCATGCAGGAAGACTGCCTCAACATCAATGATCTTGACCTTCAATTTCTACAAAATCTTTGCAATTAACAATACTTTTAAGAGATACATCATTCACAACGGGAGCGAAACTGTCGCTAAAATCGACCCCAGGTACCTAGCTGTGTCCACAGGCAACCAATCGAGCTCGAAAACTCCATTTTGCTTGACCACCCAGTTACTCTTGACACATTGACATCCAAACTGCGTCTCTTCTTTATTGGCGTTCTTCCAGACTCCACGGAAATGCATTTCTTTAAGTACTTTATGGATGACTTCACTGCATTTCAACCTGACATCTTCGTCTGTATGATTGGAAGCTTCATCAAATATCCCTGGCTCTTGTGGTTGCTCCACCATCATAAAGGCAGTGTCAGCTTGATCTACAATGTGCTCCCTTCCAGAATTGGAAGATTCAATAATTCTAGAGGCAACAGGATTAAACCATCCTTGCAATTACTTCATTTCTCTGATGAATTTTTAAGTTGTATCCTTTGTCGCATCTTGTTCAACAGTTTTTTAAGCTTTTGTAATGACTAGCATTGAATCATCATCTTCAAAATCATCCTTTTCATTATTTGAATCTTCCTTCACAAACCAGTCTTCATGAGTCCTATGTAACCATTGAATGTCCCTTGATTTGATGACATGTCTTATTTTTATGTTCAGCATCCTGTACACATTGCAACCATGACTTGATGCTTATTCAACAAACATGCATACATTGCCTTAATCCTTCAACTTTCCTTGAATACTTTCCTTTGTCGTAACCAAGATTATTGGCGCAATGAGGCTTCTTTCCAAACATAAGTTCTTGTGGAGATTTGCTTCTTCGATTGGTGAGCAAGTATCTGAAATTCTGTCGAATGAAAGGCTTGTGCATCCCTTTGTCAGGTGAGCAATAATACCATCATTTCCAATCTTTAGACCATTCTCGAGTGCTTTTTTATGCTGAACAGATTCACCTATAGCTCAGGTCAATGATTGACATCTTTGAGCACAACTTAAAAGGTCGTTTCATTGACCTGCTCAACATCACATCTAAGATTTCCAAAAATCTTAGTAGCTTCCATGGTCTTGCCATTTTCTACTGTGATGCTTTCTGAAACCCCCTAAATGTCGAAAAGAAATTACAATAGAAAGAAGATTCTACACGTACGTAATTTCCATACTAATGTTTACCGATTAATCGGTATTGAGTAGAGTTAGGGTGTTGGCGTATCCTTAACCTTGTCAAAGATATGATACTCGTAGACCAACAAGGCATAAGGATGAGGGTCAAGGTTCGTAGTTCGATTCACCTCCATACGATTGAAGTTGTTTTGCGTTCTTTTGCTTTCTAAGGATTCTCATGGAGAATATCTTTCATACATCTTACGTACAATAATACCACAGTATATTTTGGACAGAAGATCTACAAAATGTTCACGAGAATAAATTTTAGTCAACTAATGTGTAATCTCACAATTTACACAAAATAACATTTTACAGCGTAAATATGTTTTAGAACCAATTTATTGTTCCACTTCATCAGGACCTAGGCTCCCTCAGCTACAAAGGTAACTACAAAGGTAAAACACTGGTGTTTGCTTGTTTTGCTCATTGTCTTTGCATCAACATATTGTCATTTATTGCCAAAATTCCTTTTCTGCTTGATTGCTAAAAAGGTCCTAACATTCAACTAACACATCAGGGAGACAACTCTATAAAACAAGACAAGTCTAAAATTTTTTAGCAACATAGCTACAGAAAAATAGCAAGCTTCGTATGACCCACGCAAGGCTCAATTGAATTTAAACCAAACACATCACTGCGGGAGAAGCAAAAAACTCCTAAAACCTTACCTTAAAATGTATGCAAGAAATTCCTAAAGACTTGGCTCTCCCTTTCCAAGCATAAAACGAGAATTTTGAATGCACGGTCCTTGTTGACGCTCCCAGCTCAGAGGCAGAAGAAAAGTGTAGAAATCCCATGTTGAAGGGCTACAGGAGTAGTTGCAGAGTGGAGGAGTAAACCTCAAATCCCTTGTGAAAGCATGAGCCCTGGGCCTGGTGAGCACTGGTGGGATAATGAAAAGGGTTATTTTTAGCCTGGGACACGTGCAAGTCATTAAAAGCCTGAATAAAGAGTTTTCCACTTGTGGATTTACTTTCGAGTGAAGTTGTTGCAAGACAGACTATAAACGCTGGATAGTGCGCAAGTGGAGGCTTACGCCTGAGCGATAACATAGATCAAGCGGAAAGTTGGACAAAACTCCAGAATTTTGGGTGAGCTGACATCAGAACTAAAACACGTAAAGCAGCTGGCATTGGAATTCACAGGGATCTTTGCTGGAAGGTCACAAGGCTGCAACTGTCACACATTCAGAAGTTTCAGATCTCCCATCCAACATTGTAGACTCCTCAGAAGTGGAAAACCTTAGAGCTGAAGTGAAAAGATATCAGGAAGAGCTAGAACGTTACACAAATAAAATGGAAAAATCCCAAGATTTTCTAGAGTCAATCCTAATTCAAGTGGGCAAGTTATCTGTTCCTCCTCCTGGCTCCATTGGCAACAAGGATTCCTCTCAAGAAGGGAGGCAACGCGAAAAAGGAGCGAAGGAAAAGTCCAGTTCTGTCCCAAAAGAGAAGAATACTACGACTAGTTAACAACACAGATAGCACCAACATTCACCTATTATTCAAGAACAATACCAGCAAAAACATCACAACAATCCTTTCAAATCAAAAGTATGCAAGACATCAGCACAAGGCTCCAGCCAAAGCATCTCCTCAGCACCAGAACGAGGTCCAAACAATATCAAATAATGAGTAAGCAATGCAACAATTCTAACCTAACCTTCCCAACAAAGACATCCTCCTTGCAGGGAAGTACTCAAAAGCTTACCAAGAAAATAACTAAATATTTCAAGCCAAATCTTATCAACCACAACAAGAAATCCAACACTAAAACACCGCATAACTGCAATGTCAATCATACGAAAACAGCAACTCAACCAAGCAGTTGCTCAATCAACTTAATTATAAACAATGTGGCAGGCCTGGGAGTACTAAACGGGAAAATGGACTCCATTCTTCAGTGGATGGATAACTTCCAAATAGATGCTTTCCTGGGTCAAGAGGCCAATGTCTCATTCAGACACCCAAAAATACAAGCTTATCTTAGAGGGAGCCATTGTTCAAGATTTCACAGAACTACTTCAGAAACTGAATGGATCTTTACAAGTCCCCGTAAACCAGGAGTTATTTTCTGCATATCAAACGTAAGAATGAGATCCGGCATCATACAAAGAATTCAAGATCAAGTTGGCAGATGGTCGGGTAACATTTACCAGTTAAAGGCAGGGATGAAGCTTGCTCTAATCTCATTATATCAAGTTGTCAAGCACAACACAAATCGTATAACTTCAGTACACTCACAACAAGTAGAATGGCTCCATAAGTGCAGTCGGCTAGAAGATCCTAAAATTGCCATGCTCTGAGATCTAAAAGAAGCACTTCAGACACTTCAACAAGACAATGTTCTGATAATAGTGGGATGTGACTTCAATGAAAGCAACAAGAACCTTGGATTACACTACATGCTAGCAACAGAACTTGGTTTACAAGATACATGGGATCAGCAAGAAGCCCCTGAAACGCACCGGAGAGGATCACAATGCATTGACCACATCTACAAGTCTCAAGAAATGACGGAATGCGTCAACAACATGGAGTATCTAGACTATCCAAAGGAATATTACACAGACCATCGTCCCACGAAGATATCATTGGATTTGAGTTCCCTAGGAAACGTGACAATAGAAGTCCCAAAAAAAACAAATGAAGAAAATAATCTCAAGTGATGTTAATAATGTCAAGACCTACATAATGCAGCAACATCAACTACACTGCCACTATAAGATTCAGCAGAAAATAGAGGCACTGATGCAAGAATCAGAGCTTTGTGTCACAATCAACCACCCCCTAAGTGACAAAATAATGCAGAAAGCCAACCTATTGGACAAACAGCTGACCCAAATCAGCCTACAGGCAGAACGTTCAATCAAGTCCAGACCTAAGTACTACATTACTCAATAAGTAACATCTCTTAAAAAACAACTCATAGAAACACGATATGAAATGTCCAAGACCAAAGAAGACCCCGAAAAAATGTCAAACTTAAAAAAGAAAAGTAAGAAAATGCTTGAAGAACTGCGGAATGCAATAAGACATCAAGAAATGATGGAAAAGCTTAACACATTGATAAAAAAAGGCAACAGCACTGCAAAAAGATGGGCTCAACAGAGAAGGTCCCAACTCACAGTGGATAAGCTAAGAAGAGAGTATAATAAGTTGAGCTACATTACTGGATATCAAAGCGATAAAACCCAAATGGTGGTCCAAATTCAGAGAGATGGGAAAACCGAAATTCTGCAGGAACCAGATGCTATTGCTCAAGCCTTCAAATCACACAACAAAAAACGCTTCTCACAAGCCAAAGGCGGATTCTTTAACAAAACAGGCATACAACATAACCAGAAAACAAGGAAGCAGAATGACGATGTGTCAAATAGAACAAGATCCAAAACAGGTCATTTGGACAAAATGTTGGAAACAGGACTAGGTCAAAGCTACAAGCCATCTGAAACTCAAGTGGTCAAGAATTCTTCTTCCCTTTGTATGATGTAGTTATGCTTAAAGGTCATGAGAACTTTAAGAATATAGATCTTTACTTAGAAGTTATTGAGTGTCAAATATACCATAGTGCCTTGATGGGATCTAAGTCCAAAACTGAACTAGATTGTTTACATCAACTACAGAGGATGACAAAGATAGGTCATGGGAATGTACCAACGTGCTCAAGTATTGTGAAGAAATAGGTGTGAACACAAGTACAAATCATAATTGCCTAATAGAATGGAATGATATTAATAAGTCACAGTCATGGGTGAATTTCTTTGCGTTAAGTCTCAGAAACCCTACACCAGTAATCTCATTTGCAAGGAACAAAAACCTTCTAAAAAGGATGCCTTTTCATCATCTTATACGAGATTGCAAGACTAAAACACCTATGGAGATTGCTAGGATACAAAAGGCTTCAACAAGTCCAACAGGTATGGTCCCAAGGGAATCAAGAATGCTGACAACTTAAATAAGAAAAACGGTAATACTCTAAGAGGCTATCAAGACAGAAACTTACAGGTTATCATACAGTCATATTACTTGATTCAGGGGAGGACATACCTAAAGGGTATCAATAGATTCCATATATTATAGTATTTGATGTCAAATATGACCTAAGGCATAAAGTAAGACTGGCTGCAGGTGGTTTTTATTTGGAGAATCAAAGGGACTCTCCTGTTGCGCATGTGATATTGGAAATGCCTTTTTGTACGGGAAAACCAATACATTACTGCTGGTCCAGAGTTTGGTGCAACATTATGTGGAAAGAATCTAATCATCAACAAGTCATTATATGGATTGAAGACTTCTGCCGCAAAATTTCATGAACACTTAGCAGAATCATTACTAACACTGGGATTCAAGAAGACTAAGCATGATCTGGATTTGTGGATGATAGATAAGACACCACACTATGAATATTTAGCTACATAAGACATCATACTATGAAGTTTTAGCTACATATGTGGATGATATTCTTATCTGGAGCAAGGATCCCATGGCAGTAATAAATTCCTTAGAAAGGAAATACTTATTGAAGAACGTAGGTATTCCTGAGTATTATTTAGGTGGAAATGTGGAATTCCTTGGAGATTCATGGAATAGTCAAGGCTTAGGATTAGTTGTTTCTGCAATAACTTATATCCAGAATGTCATTCCTAACTTTGAGAACCTTTTTGGCAAGAAGCTAAAGCTTGTCAAGACTCCCATGAGTGAAGGGTATCATCCAGAAATAGATGACACGCCGTTTTGTAATGCTGAAGAATCAGCTAAGTATAGATCTACAATAGGATGTTGTATTTGGATAATTGCTTTAGGGAGGTTCGATATTGCCTATGCCACTCCTACAATGAGTAGATTCAACATGTCACCAAGAGAAGGATATTTGAAGGCTGTTGAGAGGATTCTAGCTTACCTTAAGACTTTCTCAAAGGGGAGACTTATTATTGATACAGCATATCCAGATCACTTCGTATACCCACCCTAGTTGGAAAGATTTCTATCCAGATGCTGAAGAAGAAACTCCAAATGACCTTCCTGTGTCAAAGGGACCAAAAGTCCGGATGACTGTTGATGTGGATGCAGATCATGCACAAGATTTAGTAACCAGAAGATTCATTACAGGTATCCTTGTGATGTTGAATAATACACCAATTAGATGGGCATCTAAACATCAGAAGACAGCAGAGACTTCAACTTATGGTTCGGAACTAGTAGCGTCTAGAATTGCCACAGAACTCATTTTGGAAGTAAGGTTTATGTTGAGGTCATTCGGTGTGGATTTAGATGGCCCTACTCTAATGTTGGGAGATAAGATGTCAGTCATATTGAATGCTTCAGTTCCATCAAGTGTCTTGAAGAAAAAGCATAATGCAATTGCTTATCATCGTGTCTGGGAGGCTATTGTTGCTACAGTGATGAGGTTTGCTTATGTAAAGAGTGACGAAAATGTCAGTGACATCCTGACAAAGCCTTTAAGTAATGAATAATTTCATCATTTAGTCAAGCATTGGTTGTTCCGTGTCCCCAAAATTAAAAAATTAAAGTTATTTATATGTTTAGGACATTTCAGTGATTAGGATGTGAAAAAAATGAGAAAAATAGGTCGTGAGGAACAGAATTAGGATTCATTTATGTAAGAAATTCAAGAGAGAATATATAAAGAAGTTGTACAAGATCAAAGGTATTTCATGTGCAGTCAGATATTAGGGAAGTAGAAAGAAAGATAAAACACGAACATAATTTCCAGAATTTTAGTCAACTAATTTATAATCTCACAATTTACACAAAGTAACATTTTACAGCATAAATTTATTTTCGAACCATTTTTTCTTTCCATGCAATACCGGCATGAAGCTCCACTGTCTCTTATCCAAATGTTGTTCAAAAATTCCGAACCTTCTGATATCGAATTAAAGGCAACATCTGCACTCCAGGTCTCACATTTAAACTGCTATTTCCTTCAGCTCTTCTATTCAATTTGAAGCAACTAGACTCTACATGTCATGTCTTCTTCAAATATGTAGAGAAGAGAGGTTGGGAGATTCCATCATTGGCCTATTATTTTATTCACTCTTGGATTTGAATAGTAAAGGCTTGTGGCCAATTTGGACGAAGCTGCGACATTTTCCTTTAAACTGAGATGCAAACAAAGCATGTTCTCCATTTGCTTCACTCTCTTTATTTGGTTCACTTTGATTGCACAATCTTTCATAGCGTAGATTCAAGTCTACACGTAGTTTGTTGACTTCAAGCAATTTGGATTTTTTTTCAATGCTCTTTTCCAGTATCATCATCTGTAATTCATAATAACGGGTTACATTATTAAGCACGTGGATGATAAACTTATCATCAGTCATGACTGATCTCATGTCTTCTAGCTTCATCCTTCGATCTTCAAGAATAATAATCCAGACATTTGTGCCCTTTTTATGGTTAATGAGCTCTATCTAAACAATCTCTCTGCTTTTACAAGTGAAGGAGCAGAGGTTGGTTCATACAATTTCTTCAATCTTTCCCAAGCCATGGATGCATTCCCTTCAGTGTGATCCTTGTTCTTGCATTCTTTCACCATGTTGAATTCTACCTTACCACTCGTTGGTTTTCACACCAATGGATAAGGTCAACTCAGTGTATGCAAATTCAGATATCTTCATATATATCTAAACTTCTCTAACATACCAAAGATTTAACAGTCAATGATCTTGTTTAGTGAATTTTTGATATCCTTGATTAAAGCAACTGAAAAAATGGCGATGAAGAGTATCTTTAACGAATAAAAGTCAATATTAATTACATTACCAAAAAAATACCTCGAAATGTAGGATTCGAACCCAGAGCATCGTGATTACACGACACATGACTTACCAGTACACTTCCAACTGGTAAACTAAAATGTATGAACTATTACAATATCTTACTACATGGATACCGTAAGTATTGGATATTTTCCTAGGAGAATTACATGATCTTTCATGATGTGCATAGGACATTGGTAAGGTCTTTGTGAATGGGAAAACTAAAGAAAATGTCTACATGCCGCTTTTCCAGAATTTGGAAGAAACCCAAAAGGGAAATCTTTAATTATTTGTAAATCCCTTGTGTGGATGGAAGATTTCTATTCCAAGATCTCATGAACACATTGCTGCATCATTGATGAGATTAGATTTCACAGAACAAAACATAATCCAGATTTGTAGATGATAGATAAGTCATTAAACTGTGAGTATTTAGCAACGTACATGCATAATATTCTTATCTGGAGCAAAGATCCCATGGAAGTAATTAAGTCTTTAGAAAAGATTTACTTCTTGAAGAATGCAGGCATGTTAGTGTATTATTTGGTTGGAAATGTGTAATTCCTTGGATGATCATAGAAGCATCAGGGACTATCATTTATGTTTCTGCAAGGTTCTATATCCAAAACTTCACTAACAAGTTTGAGAACGTTTTTGGAATGATGATGAAACCTGCCAAATCACTCTTGAGTGAAGGATATCATCTTGAAATTGATGACTCATCCATGTGTACTGAAGAAGGTGCTGCAAAATTTAGGTCAATGAATGGTTGTTGGACCTGTATAATTGTGTTAGGAAGATTTGATATTGTGTATACCACTTCAGCTATGACTGCATTCAAAAAGTTGCCAAGAGAAGGCACCAAAAGGAATGTTGTTGTTGGAATGAAACCCTGGTAATTCTGTTTATCCTATTGAAGAACATTCAAATTGGATGGAATTTTATTCAGATGCGGAAGAAGAAATCCCAAACAACATTTCTACTTCAATAAAGTTAGAATTTCTGATTTGGTTGATGCTTGCCACGCATATGATTTGAAGGATCACAGGCATTTTGTTTATGTTAAACAACACAACAAGTAGATGGTTATCTGAGAAAGCAAAGTGGTATCAAGGATAGCTACGGAGCTCATACTCAAATTGAGATACAAGCTTTAATCTTCAGGTGTAGGGCACTGGATGAACCAACGTCAATGATAGGAGACAACGAAGCCCTTGAGTGATGAAGAAACCCATCATATTATGAATGAATTGTTCTTCCGTGTTCTTCAAAGGTTCTTTAGAAATCTCAATTTTGCATGACGTTTCTGACTAACAATTCCTAAAATTCATGTAGACTCACTACGGAATCTTTATGGATCTTCAATTTAATGAGGACAAATATTTTGAACGATAAACCATGATGACTTGTATTTTGCCAACATGCTTCCTCTTCGCTCTTGTGACATCCATCGATGCGTACAAGGTAGGGATGGACGTTTAGATTTTTATTTTGGTCCTTTCTTCAATCTATATGCTCTTATAGTATCAAAACTATTTTAGTTGAGTGGCGCAGTTGAAGCATCACAAGAAACACGAATACGAAGAGATGAGTTTATAGGTAATTTTTTTTCTAAGTCTTTTCAGAACAAAGAATACAAAAAGAAGCAGCAGAAGAAGAAGAAGAAGAAGAAGAAAGGTGAGGATAAGTATGTATCTATAGTGATCTAGAATCACACCTTACATCAAATTTGATGAATTTTCACAGGTCCTAAAAAAAAGAAAAAGAAGACTCCTGTTCTCTACGATACAGACTATGGGCCCTTCATCGATGATGTGTTTGCACTCGGATTGATTTTAAACTCAGCTGATCTCTTGGACTTGAAGTACATTATCGCAACTTCGGAGGATGCAGATTTGACTTCAAAGTGTGTGGCAAAACATTTGGATTTGGCAGGCTTTTCGAATATTCCCGTAGGTTCTGGTGAGGTCTTACCTCCGTATTCTGAGCGTGGATCAGTAGGTGCTATTCCCGGTCTTGTGGGATTCACTCTGAAATCAAAGTGCGAAGATGTAGACCTTCCATTTGATAAAGACGGGGTATTGGAAGCGGCAAACATGATCATGGAGTCCAAGCGAAATGATTGGTGGTATATTATTGTGGGAGGGCAATCAAGCGCAAAAGCTCTAATTGAACGATTTCCCGAAGCAGCCAAGAAAATTGAGACTGTCGTTATTATGGGGGGAAATTGGTGCTCCGGCTTTGAGCCTTTCCCTGACGTGATGGCACCTACCGATGAAACTAATATTGGATACGATCCTGGTGCGGCCAACTTCATTCTTGACAATTCCGTTTCTCCATTCAAAAATATATACTACGCGCCATTAGAAGTGGCTGACATAATACCTGGTGAAGATTACACGAAATTTGTTGACGCTGCAAATTCAGGTTCCAACAAGGGAGCTGCTGTTACTTTGGACTTCTACAAAGAATGGACTGCGGCCGGAAGAGCAAACCCTGATCTTCTTGTCCATCTCCAGGCGATGGAGTACGATCCCGAAACTCAGTCCTCTCCACTGTTTGATCCATGTGCCATCATGCTTGCATTAGAGCTATTGAATAAAGACTGTGACGACCGCTTAGTTTTGGTGGAAATTGATGGAGTCAGATTTATGGAAGCAGGAGAAGGAGTTGTATTTCCTGATTCCCCCCGACCGTCATTTTCTCTCCTTCCAAAATCCTTCGAAATGGATAAATTACCAGATCAATGCCCAGCATTGACAACGTATACGTTTGATCCTGCAGAAACAGCTGCAGTCGAAAAACGAGTTTCTGTGGCCTTGGGGTATAAGAGTGTGGAAGCTAAAGCCAGCTTTTTTGCAGAAATGGCAGCCAGGATGGCAGGAGAAACGATTGATAAATGTATTTGAGTGGTTTTGTTCTGTGGGTCCTTAAAATGTTACGCAGCATATTCGTCGCAAATTCACTGTAACTTTCTTTTAAATGGTTAAATTCAAATTTGACAAATACTTACGTTCTTATTGACCTTCATATAGAACAAATCTATTAGGTGTTATGTTGAAGAAAGAAAATAACCTGCACACTCCAGTACATGTTCTCTTTGACTTGATCTAGTTCTAATTGCACCAAAATCCAAAACTGCTTGAGATTTAGTCCTGAAAATATGCTGATATGATAAATTTGAGATTCAGTACTTTGTCCCCTGTATGGACAACCCTCTAGATGGACCTACATCAAGCTACTTTGGGGATCATTTAGTGAAAGTCATTCAATTTCAAGTTATGTGTTAGATATGCCAGAAGAGGACAGAGCTAAATCTTGGGGTGCTCCAAAGTACTTAAAAATTGTGATGACAGTATCAAACATTACCTCTTTCTGGGGTGGAATGATTTAAGCAAGGCTAAATCATGGATTAATTTCTTAGCCCTAGCCTCAAGAATCCTATTCAAAATGTCATCTGTTTTTGACTAAATGAATATATTCTGAATCAAAAATAGCAATTAAGATTGCAAGATTGAATCTTATATTTGAACGTCCTTCATGCATTAGGTATCAGTGTAATGGTCAAATTCCCAAGGGTAAAGACATGGAAATATTTTATGGGAAGATTCAGTTACTAAGTTGATGCAAATTTCTGTTTATCAGTATTTTGGGGATTAAATTTGGGAAAGGTTATTTCTACTAGCTGATTGAAAATCCTCTCCTTTTTGCTTTCGTATGAAAATAATGAACTAAGCCACAAGGCAAGAGAAGTTTTAGGTGTTAATTGTATATTTGGAATGGAGTTTTATTGACTTTAAAATTGTGCTTGGTATATTGGAATGACCTTTTTGTATTGAAAGATCAAGGAAAGGTGCATATAACTGCTGTCTCTGACTTTGGCAAAGATCTTCTTTTGATTGAGTGTCTCAAACTTTGATATGGAATTTGGATGAATTCATATTTAGTTAATTTAGGATATCTTTAGTATATAACAAAAGGTATATGTTTCGTGAAAGCGAAAACAAGTTTCATGACTTATAAATATATATGGCAAAAATTGAAGCAAATTGGTCAAGAAAATGGTAAAGAAATTTCTGAAGCAGTACCATTATTCAGAGTGATTCGTAGCTCAACAAAGTGTGATCCCAGCGCTCTATGTTGAATGTTAAATAGAGACAACGTGAAGTTAAAAACTAATTTAGAGTACTTCTAGAATTGATCCTGTATCCTCTTGTGTCTCTAACTCTTGCAAAGAGTTTGTCTTATATCTTCTTGTAACTTTAACTTTTATGACAAATTCCATGAGATCTAACACTTATGTCGCTTTGGATCATTTGAGTCATATGACTTTTTTGCCAAATTTGACGATCCTGGAAAGCAATCAATTTACAAGAAATATTTAATCACTAAATTTGTATGTTAACTTTTTACTATCACCCAAATTTGTGGAAGTTGCCAATTTATAAGTGGCTTTGACAATCTTAAAGTATCCTGTGACTGGATCTATCATAGTCAGAGCAAACAGAGAGTGTTTTTGGATGGGGTTTAGGGGTTAGGGGTTAGGGGACCATGAACCAAGGGTCAGCCTCTGCTTCTTGGGGAGGCAAAATTTCATTCTTCTTGTCCTACTTTTTTCAATTAACAAACATGACAAGTGGAGCATAAAATTTCAATATCTACTGTGAGACCAGGCCAAGTCATGGCATCCCTAATGGTTTTCTAATTCTGAGTTGAAAAACGTATTCATGATACCATGATGGTATATTGTGTCTTAATGATTGAGGTATTTATATGCTATCTTTGTAAAAAAGAAGGTAACACCCTTCAATTTGCTGCATACAGTATTGGGATTGGAATAATCCTTATTAACATAGCCCTTTGATTCGTAAAATATCAAAGCAGTATGCATTGGGAATTTGATGTTACTGTGTTCTGATTCAGAGAGACGTCTTAATGCTTCTTCTTCTTGAATTTGTAGCTCATCAATGTCTAAAGGGGATAAGGCATCTGATAAAATATTTTTCTTCCCCAGGAGGTATTCACATGTTACAGGAGCAAAGGCCGGCATCTGCAGCTTTTAAACCATTGCATTTAAACTTCAAATTCTCAAATACTTTGAAAAAGCTTTATTACAAATGACATTTAGAACCATTGATTTGATCATTTAATTGCAGGAAGTTAAAGGGTGTAAAACATGTTTAGAATTTCAACATGAGGACACATATCTGTGATTGAATAAAATGAAGATCATTTGTTTGTCTCCAGTTACTTTTAATTGCTTGAAAATATTTGAATTAAATGTTATCGGAGAAAGGAGATACAACTTTTATCTCTTGATTGATTGAAATATTGAAATCATCTCATCCAATGACATTGTGCTATTTGATTTTTTTCTCAAAATCTACATTCTAGCATAGCATCCCTCAACTATTGATCTTATTTCATCTCACTTCCCACGTACAAAGCAGACATAGACAATAAACATCATCATCAAACCTTTAATGCTTTAAGGTTTCTTCCTTAATGCTGGCCAAGCTTTAATGGATTGTTGCTAGAGAAGTAGTGTCTTTGGATTTGAAGGAATGGATAACTATAGCTATCTTAATGAAGAAACATATATTACCATTGTTATTGTGTTCATTTTGTTGATGACGAAGATTCTACAATTCATGCAAGAGTATTTGAACGGATTACAGGCTTTCACCGCATGTTAAAAGATTTCAATTTTATGATGTTTGCACCGGGGATCAAGTAGAAAGAGTGTGAAAATCTGGCTTTTTTTTGCATTAGTCACAAGGAAGGCACAGAGACATACATATTAATGACTTTTCGTCCTTTCGTTTGAAAATTTTCGTAGTCATAGTCGAAAGTCGTAGTCATCGACGAAAGGATCGTGACTTTTCAAGATAATGACCGACATTGAGGTAAGTATCCATTTCCACCCAAAGCCTTAGGAAGACCAAGATCACTTAATGACTCTTGTTGGGTCGAAGGAGCCACAATCAACCGCACCGTTCACGTCCATCTCGAACGCATTTCTTGTCTTAAGTTTAGCTTTTATAGAGCTTTCTAATTCTGTATATGTCGGAAATTCCAAGCGAAAAAGACCCTCCTGGCGATCCCATACAAGAGAAAGGTTCCTCTAAAGCAGAATCACAAATGGCAACTGAAGAAGGAGTGACAACAATGGAATCCGTAAATGAATTAAAAGACTCCGAAATCGCAGAGATTACACAACCTTCCGAAGCAGATAAAAGTGTTCAGCTTTCTTCGCCTAGCAGTGAGGATGAAAAGCTCGCTTCCGCTGACATTCAGAAGGAACTTGAAAAGAAAGATCTATCAGCGAATGAAGAAAAACAGAAAAAAGAAAATCCCTTAGAGGTAGTTGGCTCCTGGTTTCAAGGGCTAGTCAAGAACAATCCTACGTCAGCAGAAGCAATAAAGGCCCAAGAAAATCTTTCTCAACCGGTCGAGGCTGTCCAGGAAAATGTCGTTCAGGAAGAAGATTCCGAAAAGGACGGAGACGTTGCTCAAAATTTGGAAGTCGCAGGTACTTTGGAGACGGATGCAACTGGAGATGAAACGGTGATAGTTCCTTCCACCGACTTAATCATGACGGCATTCGAAGATGAGGACTTGTTGCAAAAGTTAGAGGAAGCTGAAAATCCTCAATTGAAGGAAGACTCTGTATTTCCTTCTCAGACTAGTGCAAGGCCAAAGAGTAATCTTCGAGAGAAAATAGGAACTCTTTTTGGTAAATCGAAACCAAAGGAAAAGGGGCTAGACATTGAACAAAGTGGTGAAAAGACAGATGAAGTTGCCGTGGCTGACACGAAAGGGACTCACATGAAATTCGGCACTTTATTTGGTCGTAGACAGATGACGTCGAAGGAAACTGTAGTAGGTGGAGGTTTTTTCTCCAAGAAAACAGTCCAAACGGAGGAAAAGTCTGTCGAGGGTTCGGACGATACCAAGAAGACAGGTGGTTTGAAACAAAACATGTCTCTTTATTTTGGGAACAATAAACGTCGTATGGTAATGATCGGTGCATTAGTCCTGGTTGCTCTGGCAACGCTTTTCCCGACCATTTACAACGGTGTGTCGGCCGTGACTCAGATGGAGGAATTGCTGCAGGCAGATATCGTGACACATCCTTTGTATAAGGGTACCCTCTTCCCTTACGGTCAAGTCACTTTGCGGTAAGTGAAAAAACATGAATCAAGAAACAAATAGTAATTTGTCTCTGAATTACTTTGTTTCAAAGTTTCGATACAGGTGATCGTTTCTTAATTACTTTTCGTGTCGAAGGTCTAGAGCGTGACTGCCCGCAATGTACATGGAGCATTGTGGAAGGAAACACTTGCCATGACGCGAGTAAACTTGGTGATACTCAATACTATGATAAAAGTGATCCTGAGCTAACAAGCCTTAACCCGTTCAATATGTGTTACTATAAGACTGTTGAGGGTATGACCGATAGTACCCAAACTTCTTTCAATGGACACAATTTGAAAGAGAACGAAAATCATGCATTGGTCATGTTTGACTCTATTGGCTCTCCCGTTGCCTGTGGAATTCTCAAACGTCATGCACACCCCATGACTTTTCCACGATTATGGGCGAATATTGCAAGTCTTCCAAATTTCAATGATGGCGAAATCCAAGGAAAAGCCCGTTTGGATTTTTACCCCGATAACGCCTTCCATTTTGGTTTTCAAGTTAACGGACTACCATCGAACTGTCCAATGTGTGATATTAGCATCCACGTGGGTACTTCTTGTAACGAATCTCCTGGTGATCACCTCTGGAATCCGGAAAAACTTCCCTACGATCCATGGGGTTTGTGAATGGTGCCTTCTATCAAACAGATCGGAATGGGACAACTATCGAGAGGCATGGCTTTTATCTCTATGATGGCTTTCCATATGGCGATCACTTAAATCATGTTGTGATTTTAAGTGACAAGGGTGGAGATGCGATTGCGTGCGGAGAGTTGCGTGAGAATTCACATTATGCTTGGAAACAAACAGAAACTGCGATGCGCCAAGCAATGCAGCAGGGTGATTCGTTCGCTCATGTCGAGACTAGAGTGGATTCTACACAATCAGGAGCCGAAACTGTCAGCGTAGTTGAAACTGCGACCGCCGATAGTCAGGTGGTTGAATCTTAAATTTATTTGTCTTTTACAAATTATATTAATTGATAAGTACGATGAAGCTCACAATTGAGATTTTATAAGTATTGGCTTGCGCACTTTAATAAGTAAATCAATTTCTGCGTAGTTTGGACTTTTTTGAATTTGTTTTTGTGTTTCTTTTCAGATTATCCCATCAAGTGTTATAGCCTTGTTGAAGTTTTGACTGTAGTCATAAGTATCCCTTTGTCTTAGAACAGTGTTGATGGATAAGGTTAACGTCTCTTTGATTGACCAAGTATTCAACCTGCATAAATGAATACTTGACAAATAACACACAAAGGTACGTTTGATAAAATTATTATGTTTCTTCACTATCTATTTGAAATAAGACTAATTTGACCTAAACACTGAATCAGTAGAAACTGACATAGTGAAATACGTAGCTTGTAAAATTGTACTTGAAATGTATGATGCAAATTCTCACTTTCCCTAAGTATGGAAGTTTCAAATGTGTTATCACTCACACCAAGCCTAAAAAATAATAGGTTTCATCAATTCATACCATTCACGAGAACTGCAATGCTTTGTCAAGATATCTGCAGGATTCTCCTTTCCATCAATATGGTGTGCACAAACAATATCACACACAATGGCTTCACAGACTCAATGAAAACCAATAGACAGGAACATTTCTTCAAACGGAAACTGGGATACATGGGAGTATCAATAACACTCTTGTTATCTTCAAAAAATGGGTAGGACCATCTATGTTACAACCTAGATAACTTAATTCAATACAATTTAAAATCATCTGTTCCAAAGCAATCTTCTTAGACTTGTATTCAATAGGACAAGTAGCACATTGAATGGGATTAGTCTTGGAAGAATACCAATCAACAGGAGTTTTGTTGTAGAGATGGATGATACCAGTTGCAGACTTTCCAGTAGTAGTAGAGTCAAATAGAAGGTTGACATCATAAAATGTTGTCATCTGAATAGACTTTCCTTTTGGAGTAGGAATATCATCAGGAATCTCTTCCTTACATAGATGATAATTATATCCAAAGTTAGGCTTAATTCCCATTCTCATAATCAAGGCGTTCAGCATCTTCAAAGTCATATGGAATCTCAATACCAAACTTGAATACTTTACCAGGTCTATGCCTAATAGCACTCAAATGAACTTACTTTAAAAGATGATTGATCTTCTTTTCCTTTTTGGCATATCTTCAAAATCTTTTCCATCCAGAAGTTTTTATCAAATCATTTCTCTTGGCATAATCAGAAATAGTAACAGGGTCGTCTTTTACAACAAGATTTAGTGGTTCCCAAGTACAGGAATTATCTTCCCATTTAACAAGAACCATTAACTGTCCTTCAACTCTACGATGATCTAGGATTTCCTTGAAAGGTCGTGGGGTTCTGAGTGTATATTACCTATGTGATACTGACATAGGATATCAGAAACTGCTTTGGATATTTCTGATTTGACATTATCTGAAAATAATCCTTTCTTAGCTCAAAAGCTTTGAATAAATTCCATCAATACACTAGGGAACTTGGGCTCTGTTTTCATGCCATGTACACTTGTAAACATGGACTTCATTCCCGCAAATAACTGGGAACAAGTTTAACCATCATGAGCTGTAGTATTTGCAAAGATAGTATCTGTGGCATAATCTTCATCAAGGTGTCTCACATTTAAAGCAGGGAATTTAAAGCAGGGAAACAACTTCAAAAATGACTGCGAAGGGGTAAACGATTTTCTTGAACAGCATGCGATGTGGTGACTTGGAAAGTATCACGTATAATTTTCCATGGTTTCCAAGCAAAATAAAATCAGGAAAATGATGATGATAGTACAAGGAGTGACATCATCTACCTTTATACTTTCCCGGTGTCCATTGGTATATTTGACGAAGTCACGCATCCAGTCCTTCTGTGACTTATGCATTTATTTGAAGACACCGATGCAATGTTAGGTCAAGTCATTAAACACAAATTTCTATCATGCAGAAAGTTCTATTTTCAAGAGTGATATTTTAAAAATGCATGCCATACCTAATGTTGCACAGGAAAGCAAAACATGCACTTTTCTTAACTGCTTGTTATGGACCTTTGTAAATAATCAACACTGCGTAGCAAACTAGCGCCAGTATTCTTGAAAAATGTACAAGTAACCCGTGTCGAGTTCAAAAATCGGAGAAAGTCCCCAACGGGAACAACGACTCGATTTTTCTGTTGATGACTGTGACGAGCATGAAACGCCTCCTCAAGAAAAATCAAATGATTTAAACGAATTTCCTAGATACATCACTTTGATATGGAGCTTACATACAGAGAACTTTAAGCACTGGGATGACTCCATTTCGATGCATGACTTAAAGTCGCAAGCAATAATTGAGAAAGGAAATAATTGATACAAATTAAAAGTAGAAGTAAATCAAAATGAACGTAATCAAAGTATTGTTATTTCTCGTGATTATAGGTAAGCGATATTACCTCGAACGTGTATTTTAAAGAATCTTTGGTCTTAATGATTATCTCAGGCGTCAAATCCAGTGCACATGAATTGGAACTTCCTTCATGCTTCGATGGAGCCGGGCCAATCAATAACTTCAAGATAACGCTCGAAATATT
>CAAAJI010000008.1:702037-727459 GCA_900642245.1 Fragilaria radians | reverse complement strand
TTGAGAACATCTCTTGAGAGAAGTTCCAAGATTAGACAAGACTAACAGAAAAGCAATAAAATAGTCTATAATTTATCTGTGTCTACTTTCTCTATCTCACCGTAGAGCAAGGAGGACGTGAAAAGCTGGAATAGCATAGAAGCAGCCAAGAAAGAGATTCTCAATCACTGATGCACTTATCGTTAGCATGGGTATTACCAACTGTGTATGGCTTGGCCTTTTGAAGGTAGCACGAAGGCTTTTCAATTGGGAAAGGTAGAGTCTAGTTCCAGCAATAAGATTGTTGATATTGATATTGCACGTTGTTTTATGCCGTTTAGATCCGGCATCAGCTCATCCGATATTATGCGTCTTAGGCAATTTGCACTTGACTTGCAAAATATCACGGGGTATTAATTGCTTGATTTGTAACCAAATATTTCATTGAGGATTTATCTAATATGGCTTTAATGTATCCTATATTATGCCATTTGATGAAAAACTCAAGCAGCTTATTAGGACCCAAGTTCTTGCTTTCACAAACCGTTTGGGGTTTACTTTTGCACTTAAACATTATTTCCAAACTCTTTCAGCATGTGATTTATAATTTTCATCTGCCACTGAGCTGAGGTTGTCAAAGAAGATGCATTTAAAATTCTTGATTAAATCTCCCGAGTTTTGCTTCTCCCGCATAACCATATTCTATTGTCAAATTATCCTGAAGTGGATTGAATGTAAGCACATTAATCGCTTGATTACTTCCAGCATTATAAAATTCCACTTTTACAAATGCCTCTAGTCTAACTTCATTCAGCTATCTGTTTTCTTCATTCTGTCGTATCCCTAGACATAAAGTTGCAAGGAATGGCCTTGGAGAAAATAAGGGAAGCGATCTTACCTTTCCCCGCTAGAGTCTTGATCTTTATAAGCTAGTGAGAATAATTGAAATTTAATCAAGATAATTAACTCGGAAATAAAGGATAAATCCAAAATTGTGATTCTATGCATTGTCCTTTTCTCACATTTTTACCAATGAGAATGAAATTATCTTTGAGGACCGGCATATCTCCTAATATCCTTATTGATATTCTTGATTACCTATGGTAGTCATAGTAGCTGCTTCATGCCTTGTTACATGTCAAAGGCATACTATTCTTATGCTGATAATAAAATTCTATGGTAATTCCTGTTGGAATGTCGTGGTTATATTGCAGTTTCTCTTGGCGCAATTTTGTTGCTGTTGCTCAAAGTGATAGCGGATGTTTCTGCCTTGGGTTGGTGCTGTCTTTTCGTTTCTACGAATTGTTGAATTGTTGTTCTGTCCCCCCCAGGCACTACTAGCGCAAGTTACTAGCAGTCGACTGCACGTGGGCACAAGTTTTTTGCCTCCGTTGCAAGCGCATGCCGTACCGTGCTCACATGCAGAGATAGCTGGGACTTAAGATTGACAACATTGCAACGGAAAACACTTGGAAATCCCGTGGACGGCGGAAAAACTAATTGAATTTTAATTGCTACCAACGCTTCAAGTCAGCCATCTTTTTGTACGACTACAAGTATCACGACTCCCTCATTAGTGTTAGCAGGCTTATCAAGGGATTTATAGAGTTACGACAAGAGACTTCCCAATTGTATATCATTATTCACCCGCGAATCGAAGCCACTTGTGCCGGTGTCAAATTCGTTTGTGCTTGATCAACTAACTTGCAGAGAAAATTTGCTACAAATATTTTTTCGCTCCTTCACAAAGGCGGAATCGAAGACTTGAAAAGCCAAACTTTTTCGGTGCTATTTCATCTGGGAAGACTTATTGCAGTTTTCTTTGACATAGTATTGCTATCCTTGAATTATACGATTTTGATTTACACGATTGAACAATCCAAGTTTCAGTAATGATTGCACCGTGGACCACAGGCCCTCTGAAGGGCTTTTTCACGAGCCGACATCTATCAGATACGACCTCAACGGCGATCGAGCTCATTCCATTTAATGTTAAACTAGCTCGCGTGGGTAATGAAGAGATAGATTCTGTTGCACTTATGGTGACTGTGACACGTTGGGTGGAAGAGAATATGCAGAGTTCAGTGGCGGAATTAGACTACAAATATTCTTTTAGACAAGTTGTGCTACGAGTGTTTGCTGATGGAGAAAATACCGCCAGTTCATATAGTGTCACTTATGAAGGCAGGACCTACTGGGATGAAGACCGTGAGATTCCAACTGAAGCAGCCGTGGCTGCCATGCAATTGCAAGGCCTTGATGACTATGTATCCTTACTGAATGAGCTCAAAGGTGTGAGCGAAAGTACCGGACTAGGGTCAAACATTGTAGATGCCAGAGCTTCCTTTAACCGAGATGACCTACAGAATCAACCCGCATCGGGGTCCTCGGGAAGCAACATTGATAGCATTATGATCTGGGCAATTGTAATTGCTGTTGTTGCTTCGATTTTGCTAGGGGCAGCCATTTTCTTGGCATGGAGATCAGGAAAGGGCGAGAAAGAGTATGATGAAGGCTTGGCTACTGATGGAGAATTTGACGTCAATCGTGATCCTCGCAATTCGACGGCTCCAGCGGAAACATTCCATACTGCGGGGCCTTATCCCGAGTCCGTCATATCCGAAGACATTTCCTCATCACTCTCTGCCTACTACAAGCAGGGTATGACAGGAGGTTATAGGACAAACAAGGAGCATACAGGAGGGCTGAATGATGCTGCGTCTGTGAGCTCTATGGAAAGTTATGGATATTCGTTGGATGGTTATGCTTCTAGTATTGCAAATAATTAACTTAATTTCTGTCATTTTTCAATTACAACTCACTTTTATTATAATATCTATTAAGTTAGAACTGTCCGACTGTTACTGAAATTGTAATCCATGCTCGAGCTTCGAATTTGTACACATGAATAAATATTCTAGTTTTCGAGATCCATAATAGTCACTTGAAATCCCGATAGGGATGGCGGACCAAATACACTGCTGCCGCACGACGAACTACGACGCAAACTTAACGGTGGGATATCGGCTCCATTGTCGTCGTCTGATTCATCGTCTAGCATACTCACATTTCGCTGTATCATAGCTGAATCAGGACTCCGTTGTGATTCAGATATGTAGTGAAGTGTGGGATCATCCTCATCTTCTTCCTCTTGTGGAAGTTCACTAATGGGAATTTCCGACTGATCAATATCATATTCCATATCATTACCATGATTCTCGTCGTTTGCTATTTGAGGCAAATCACGGAGGCTCCTCCCTCGTGCTGGATCAACGATCAAATCTACCCTGTCGCCTTCTTCGAGAACAAAGCAATCACCTCCCTCAATGGACCTTGCTTTGTCTGTTTTCCATGCCATATCATGCTCATACTGTCGTTTCCTCAAGTAGAGAAACAAAAATAGACTGCCCATGACAACAAACAATAGTAGAATGACAATAAGGATAACAGTTACAAGTGAGAGTCCACTAGAATCATCGGGGTCAATTGGAACTGCATTCGAGGGCGCCAAGGTGGGATATGGAGTACCACCATCCAATATAGTAGCCTGAACCAGCCGTACATCTGATATTTCGGGACCCAATCCAAGATCTATGATCAAATTATTAGTATAAACGGCCTCGCTTCTTTCAAAGGGCTCTAAAAAGATTGAATGTGTATTATTCACGAGTCGACTGTATTTCTTTAGGAATCCAAACGTGATAACTTGGCGATAATATAACTTGAGAAGATTGACAGATTCCGCCTCCTGTAGCCATCGATTTCGTTGCGAGGGTAAAATAACAATCTCTTCACGTATATATCTTGTTTCTACCTCCAAGATTTGAATAGGCGAGAAAGGTTGCGAGTTCCAATAATCATCTATATGCTTGCTAGTTACTTTCTGCCAAATTCGACGCTTGTCGGCATCCTGTAGACCTGGAAAATTACGAAGTACAATCTCAATCATATCTTCACTAACTTTGAGACTCTTGATGGTTGGAGTCATGGTCGTTGGATTTTCTGAAATGTATACGGAAGGCTTCTTAGTAGGAACACTCTGATTGGAAACTGGTCGCGTAGTTGAAGCCAAAAGTCTGGATAATCCTGTCGGCATACGAGAGGGTGATAACGTTTGATCTGGAGATGTCTTAAGACTTGATTGTGGCATTAAGATCGGATATAAAGAAGGAAGATTATTACTGTATGATAAAGTTGTATCACTTAAAGATGGAGATATCGTCTGTTTCTCGGTAGGCGTTGGCCACTTTGTTTCCATCGGAACCGTCGGGGCATTATGGGAATGCAATAACTCAGTTGACTGCGGTGTGGAAGATTTCATGATTTTTATTAAAGGTTCATGACTATGACTTGAGGGAGACTCGGTATCGGAAAGATTGTTAGTATTCATAGTGTCCATATAGGATGGAGATAATTTTTCAACATCGGAATTTTTTGGTGGATAGTGCACCAACTGATGTGCGAATTGGATACTCGGAATGAATTTTTGGGTGGGTGTTAGCATTTCTTTCTACAAATCGTGCCGCCAAGCATGCAAGTATAGACAAAATTTTGAAAAAAGAGAATATTTGACAGTATACGAAAGAATTCTAACTGAGAGATTAAAAGTTACAGGCATCTTAAATACTTTTTGAATAAAATCCTTCCGATATTTCTAGGCACGAAAGTATAAAATCGTGGAGCCAAGAAATCAGTTCCAACACCATGACTACTCTTCTTCATAGCTGCATACTTGTGGATCCAAATTTACTCATATCTTATTGAAAAAGTATCCCTTTGTCTTACTGACACTCATCACAACTACACCTATAGTTAATATTTGCCATTAGTATAGCGTTGAAAAATAGCGTAAATCATCACAACTTGAAATTTACGGAAAATATTTCATTCAGACAGAAACTATAACTCATTATAAGTGTTGAATATGAGATTCAACTTTAGAAATGGACTACATTAGATCATGATTTCTAATTGTGTCCTCTCAACACAGACCATTAAAAATCACCATTGAGAAAATATATTCTGTATTACCATCCAAATTTGCAAATGGATTGAAATGGACGGTTAAACTATTATTATACAAGAATCAGGATGTAATTAATGGAATATGCTGACTCTCTATTTTTGTTTATGCTAACAAGAAGGGAAGTTTGCAATACCAATATGACAATTCACCTCATACCCAAATAATATATGTAAGGTCTGATAACTGCATATTTATTGACTTTGGCGTATGAGAGTCAAGGTGATAAATTGGTTTTCAAAGAATAAGCAATACTTATGATTACACTTTAATACATCAATTGGTAACACGTGTAGGACAGCAACAGTCTATATTTTTATAGCTGTAGGTCCAAGAATTTACGTTACTTTGCTAAAAAGTACAGATAGGATCAAGGTGGTTACAGGGTCTTGCACATTTTTGTTTACGCAAAGGTCAAATTAAATTTTGATTCGCATTTTTGACCTTAACCTAAAGCACACAACCTCTCAGTGGTGCCATTGTACCAGCGGTTAATTATTCATATGGTCATTCCAAGGCACCGTAAAGTAGTACTACTACCAGTACTATTTTATCCATCGAAGACATAGTCGAAACATTAGAAGTGACTTCAGCCTACCTTCATATGCTCTACAATCTAAAGTAACTATTTGACGATGAAAAATCTGTTTAGTAGAAAGAAAAGTAAGGATGACGTTAGCACCACAGGAGTCGGAGCTACAAATGGACCTGGTGCGATGGCCGTAGCAGGCGGGACTTCTGTATTCAGAGTTACTATTCCAGACAGTGTTAGTCCGGGTGAAGAATTTCAAGTTTTTGCGGGGTCAAGAATTGTACGAGTGAGATGCCCTCCAGACTCTAGACCAGGGCAATCACTACAAATTACTGTTCCCATTGACCCTTCGGCTCCTGGTGGTCAACCAGCTCGCCATCCTGCCATCCCTCCTGATTCTCCGAATGTTCGACGAGTCAATGATCCTAACACTAATGGAGGTGCAGCTGCATACATGGTTACAATTCCTGAAGGTATTCGAGGAGGTCAGCAATTTCCTGTTACAATTCAAGGACAACAACTTATAATTACTTGTCCTCAAAATGCAAGACCTGGAATGAGTGTGAGGATTGTACCACCTCCTCCTCCTGAGGGTACTGATTTGAGTAGACCTCCCACAGATCCAAGGCCTGAAGAACGTACTCCTCGAGACGAAAAGACACAAATGTTTGAAGTCGAAGTTCCTCCAAGTGTTGTACCAGGGCAATCCTTCGCACTATTAGCTGGTGGAGTGCGAGTACTGGTTACCTGCCCTCCAAATGCTCTCCCTGGACAGCGTATTCGCTTCAAAGTACCTCTTGCCATTACACAAAAACCAAAGGCCACCAACGAGGCTGCACAAATCAAACTTTCCTACGACAAAGATGGCTGGCAACGTACTATTCGTGTCTCGGATATGAAATTCCAATGGGTTCGAGTGGATGACAAAGGTGATATTGAAAATAACACTCGATTTCATATCACGAAATCTGCCTATGTGCGCAAATTGGAGTTTAGGCCTGGAAGTGACCCTCGTATCCGCTCCGGACTTCTCTCCGTTGTGCCTGCCACTGAGTCATTTGTTGATTCGCGAATCCGCATTTCGCCGAATCGTGATTTGGTAACGTATTCAGATATTGCGAATAATCAAGTGAAAGCATTTGAGGAAAAGTCCACATGGTTCCAAGAAACTTGCTCTCAGCTGTGTGGGGAATGGAATGAGGGTCACATGCGCATGAATGTCCGGCGTCAATTCCTCTTAGGTGACTCTGTGGATGCAGTCATGTCCTTGAGTCGTACAGATCTCAGAAAGTTATGGCGTTTTGAATTCATTGGAGAAATGGGTATTGATGCTGGTGGCTTAGCGCGAGAATGGTTCCAGCTTGTGTCTCAGGAAATATTTGATCCTGATAAGGGACTGTGGCAATCCAGTCAGGTTAATCAGATGTGTATGGAAATCAACCCAGCAAGTGGTACGTTTATGAAATTCTTAAAGAACATTCTCATTTCATTCTGCTTCCATTATTCATGCCTCAATCTATTTTATAGAATTCTGCTGTGAGGATCATTTAGTATATTACCGTTTCCTCGGTAGAGTGATGGGCAAAGCATTGTTTGATAGACAGTTAATTGCTGGTCATATGGTCCAGAACCTTTACAAGCATTTGTTGGGTTGGCCAATTACATTTAGCGATCTAGAAATGGTTGATGAGGAGTATTACAATAATCTGAAGCAATTAGATAATATGAATAAAAATGGAGAAGACATTTCGATGCTCTGTCTAGACTTCACAACAACCCAAGAAATTATGGGAGCGAAAGAAGAAATTGAATTAATTAAAGATGGCGCTAGCATTGAAGTCACGAATGAAAACTTTCCTGAGTACATGGAAGCCTGCCTTAAATATCGAATGGTTGATCGAGTTAAGCCTCAGCTGTGCGAATTATTGCTTGGCTTCTATGATGTTATTCCCGAACCTCTGTTAACTGTGTTTGATTTTCAAGAACTAGAGCTTCTCATGTGCGGCCTTCCTGAAATCGATCTAGAGGACTGGAAAGAACATACTGAATACTCAGGTGAGTATGATGATATCGGAGGAGATCATCGCGCATGCAAGTGGTTCTGGGAAGTTGTAACAGATTTTGATCAAGAAATGAAGGCTAGATTGTTGCAATTTGTTACCGGGACTTCAGGAGTTCCAAGTAGAGGATTTGGTGTTCTCCAAGGTAACGATGGAAATATTCGAAAGTTCACAATTCACGGTGTTGCCCTCGGCGTATGTCTTTATCCTCGTGCGCAGTAAGTTATATTGTCCCTTTCCATCATCTGGTCTGTTCCTGTACCAATGACATGGTCTCTCATTGTCTTTTTGTTTGATACACAGCACTTGCTTCAATCGTATTGATTTGCCTATGTATGAATCCAAATCGGAGCTTTATGATAAGCTCAAACTCGCCGTAACGATGGTTGCCACTGGATTTGATATTGAGTAGAATGAAAATGCTCGGTGTTTAGGTAGTTATGCCTTTGGGCTTACAGTAAGAATGTAACCATTTTTCAGAGTCTAATATATAAACGGTAAAGGTTACAATGTGTGGGATCTTTTTAAGAAATTAGCGCTAAACATTATGTCCAGAAATCTAGTTGACATTAGATGCACGGTTAAATGTGCTAGGATCTATATCAGACCATTGCATCATTCAAGAACTCTTTATTTGGCTAATAGTGAATGGAATAAGTGATTTAGACTATGAGTCAATTGAGGAAACGAAGAAGAACTGAAGATGACATGGATTGCGAGATACACGAGCCTTGGATTATTCATGGCAAGTCCAAGCAAAGGAATAGAAAGATGCTCGGAATGTCACAATGATTTTCTTTTTTAGTTTTCCTCTAGTAGTTGGCGCTTGCTTTGCTACTCAGATTTGAAAATTAATAAAAAGATCGTGAACACTTTTTACTGCAAAGACTAATAAGTTTTGGAATGAGGGAGTTGATTATTGGAAGACCTTTTGCTAAGTTGGTTTATCATTGGGTCATATAATTTGCTAGGTTGATGTGATTTCATTGCTTTTTTTACTCCAAACAATTTTCACTTGTCAGTGGATGAAAAGTGAGGATATGTCAAGTATGTAAAAGACAGAAAAAATGTCGTAATTACAGAAGACTGCATCTTGTGATTCAACAAAGAGAAACAACTGTCAGAGCTGCGGTTCAACGTATCTCTTTCTCCTTGGTATCAAATGCGAGTATGAAATAAAAGAAGTATTTGATCATCAATTTGAAAATGCAACTGCATGGTTGGCTTGTTAGATGAATGTTTTGTAACCTAGTTTTCAGTTGTACTTTAGACTATAAATGCTGTTTACACAGTTTTCAGTTAAACTTTAAAATATGAAATTTGGCTACTGAAGATAGAAAGCACCTTTCATTGATTTATATACAAAGATTCAATTTTTTCATATAGTGTTAATAGTTCTGCTTTACATGCTGCAGCGAATTTCCAAAGAATTGGGAGATCGGAGATGATATCTCGATATGACGGTAGAGTCACGATGATTTTGTGACGTGAGATACTCAAGGACAAGGGCTTAGTGTAGATCGGAGTGGAGCATCCATATTGAAGCATCATGAGGATCCTTTGCTTAGAGCATTAACCGGTGCCAGTACAAGCAGCATTGAAAGGCGCATTCCGAATCTGCAAATCCAATTTAATGAAAATGACAAAATTACTTGGAGTATCCCTTAAGTGTTGATAGGACGGGGCATTTACCTTATTGCATAAGACATGATCAATTGTCTTGATCTTCCAGGGAACTAGGTATTCATATATATTTCAATGACATACCTGTCATATGAAATATACATACAATTTCAATGGAGAAGCAGTGGCATTCTATCAACTCACGAGTATTCAGCATTAGTTTTATTGGAATCACAAAGTTAAAAAGTCATTAGAAATGACACAAACTGTTATAATCTCCAAGACGTTAAGAATGATTGGAATGGACTCTTGCAACTCTACCAAAACCCCGCCACCCAGATATCACTAGAATATGACTCACATGGCAAAGTACTCCAAGGTTCCTGAAATCATTTCTTCCACTTGGCTAGAAACACACTCCCAGACAATGGATTTGCGGTACATCAGGTTGCCAAGTTTGCTCATATTCTAAGGCATAACTATGGAATTGCTGTGAAAAGAGTCTTAAGGTATATCTACATGGAATCATACATTGTCAAGGATAAATTCTTGAACCACAATACAAACCCACTCTCGGTTGTTCTGTAGATGCAGACTTTGGGAACTTTAAGCAAGTGAAATCTAGAACGGTTTGATCTTGTTAAAAAAAATTGTTCTTTAATCTGGGTCTTGCATTCAAATCCAGATTGCCTTTAGTACAATTGAATCCATTTATATTACATTATTTCAAGCAATGACAGATCACATACCGATAAGAGAGAGATGGTTTGATTTTTAGTTGATGTCATTCGGGGAAAGAAAATGCAGCCAATAGAATGCACTATTAAGTTACATGCCAAAAACGATATTGATTTACATAAGCATCACTTCCATCTCCGTCCTTTATAGTGTACAAAGGCAACACCGCTGGTTTATCATCAGCAAGACTTCCACGAATCACTATTTTCAGCTCACCTCCGTCCTCAATAGTGTACAAAGGTAACACCGCTTGTTTACCACTAGCAAGACTTCCACGAATCACTCCTTTTACTAAGCACATTGCACTACCTCATCAATGCCGTCCGAGCAAAATTTGAAACTGAGCAACTGGCAGGCCAACAATCAAGTTTTGCCCCTCAGGAAAGATTCTTTTGGGATCTTAACAGCTTGAACAAGTTTGCACTATATTGGTAGTTGAGAGGGAGTGTTTAAATAGTTTCATTGTGCTATCATGAGGTATGCTCCATTTTGTGAGGTACTTGTTCTAGTATCTGATAGACACAGACAATGCCAGCTTTCAATTATTGTTACAACAGCCACTAGGAGGCACCACATACAAAATTATCTCAAAATGAGTGTTGTTGATGTCTCCAAGGAGGGGATAGGATTTGAAAGAAAAGTATCATGAGTTCCCACTGTAATTGATGGATGCGATGGAAGTATATCTAAAGTGGCATTCAAAATGAAAGAAACCTCAAGAAGAGTGGAACTGTGTTCGGCCGTTATCAAACGAAGATCTTGGAGCAAAGAGCAACTTAAAAAGTAATGACCTGTGCAAGGAATATTGTGATCTGTGTTCTATATTCACAATACTAGAAGATTACACTTTAAGGGTCAAGTAGAAACATAAACTAGAAAAAGATGTATTCAAGAGCTTCGTTTGTTGCTATCGCATGCTAACATAGATGATGAAGATATCAAATAAATTAGCGCATCTAAAAACAATGCCAAATGAAAAAATAATGGATTTTTTGTTTTCAAATCTTAGACGATAATAATCTAAAATCTCCACGTGATAATATATCACATGTGTTCCATTAAGTTTAACATGATTGAAATATTCATTTTAAATAAAAGAAGTCACAAGATATTTTTGACTTGCCAGAATCTGGAGGTAATAAAGCTAAACATTAGTTTGATCTAATAGAATATTATCATAAAAAATTTCAATCAAGACTCTATAGTATGTAAATGCCAAGAGTAGGTTTTCATACTAATATTTTTTGAAAAGCTAATTTGTTTCAAAGATTAGGAAAAGGCACCCATGGAGTGCCTAGTCATCAATACCAACCTCAGGAATTGTGTGGAATTAACGCTATGACCTTGAATTAGGGATATTTGGCTTTTCCTTTCTTGGCCATTCCTTCTATATTCTAGATTCAATTTGTGTCCTATGAAAGAAGTTTGGACTTACGTATCAACTTTTACAGAGCCTCATTTGAAGTTGAAGTATCAAATGAAATAGGGGCTGAAAAATGAGAATGTATGTCTGTCAAATGAGAACCACATAGAAACAGATACATATCAATGGTATCGAACAGCAATCACAATCGGAAAATGCCCAAATGAAAACCAAAGGTACTAGGAACTGACGACCGTGGTTCAAAGTTTTATTTTGGATGATTGTTCTTACTTTTCACGAATTTAAAACCAAATCATACTGTGAATACTGAAAAACGTGCTTTGAAAGAAAAAAATTGCAGAAATTAGAGTATGGTGTGAATATAGTGCTTGCAGCGAACTTGTATTGGGCAAACAATCGCTCAAAATGGCGAAATGCAAAATTTCTCCGGGAATCGGGAATTCTCTGTATGGAATACAAGGTTCGCTCCGAGAAAAAACGAGGAATGAGGGTCAATTAACTGCTTTTACAATCAGCAAACTTCCCGCTTTCACGGGAGCAAAATCTTCATTATCAGAAATGTATTCCTGTAATGGGAATGAAAATAACTTAAACGACTGAGAATAGGATAGTTGAGTGGTTCAAATTTGAAATTTTCTTAGTTTCTCCCAACGGAAAAGGGAAAAACCAAGAACGAACTTCTCGTGGGTAAAATTTATTTCACGAGATACAAAACTCAAACTTGAAACATGACCAACATGAACAACATGACCAAGGTGACCAGCATGACCAACATGACAATGGATCGCACTAATACCACCGTACACCGCATAACTAAACAACCGTCACCGACTCATCTAAAGAATGGTACTGATCCCGATTTAGGCGGGCGACCTCAAAATTATCTTCCAATATCTTCTGCCTTCACTTTCGTTTGTCAACCATGTTTAAGTGTAACGAATTTTTTTCGTGGGGCGAAGGTTTCTCAAATTCGAAGTGAAGTTCAATACGTTGAAGTCGATTGTGAAGATGTTAGTATTGAAGATACAGATGTTTCGGGGGACGGACGAAACCCCTCAGTAGTTGTATTTGATTGCAAATCGAATACTCAGAAATCTACCTATTGGAAGGCACGGGCTCGAATCCTCCTCGCTGCGATTCTATATGGAACGAGTTTTCCGCTGACAAAGATACTGGATGAACATATACCTCTTGGAATATCTTTAGCACTACGTTTCGGATTAGCCACTCTTGTTGCCTTTCCTTGGTTAATGGAGCGCCCAGCAATCGATTGGAAAGTTTCAAAACAAGCAATAAGGGAAGGTATGGAGGTAGGAGTATGGTTATCTGTAGGATTTCTAGCCCAAGCGATTGGAATCGTTAGCACCCAATCAAACAAGGTAAGCAACAAACTGTTTTAGCTGTCTTTAACAACTGACTAATTTATTTACAGGCCGCTTTTTTCTGTTCATTGTACGTCATAGTAGTTCCTTTTCTGGACAGATTATCAGGCGTTGCATTCACAAATAACCAAATTATTGGCACTTCGATGTCATTAGTTGGAATTATATTTTTGAGTTTAGGCGAAGGTTCTCTTCAATTCTCAGCTGGTGATGCCTGGTCACTAATTCAACCTATTGCGTTTGGAGTGGGGTACTGGAGAACGGAGCATATCCTTGAGCGTATGCCTTCCGAGGCGAGTAGGTTTGCTGCTGCAGAATTGCTAACATGCTTCATTCTTTCCCTTTTTTACGCCATTATTTCATGCCTCATGGATGGGACCGTCCCGACAACCATGCAATTATTCGACTGGTTCTCAAATTTTGAAATAGTCGTCGCTCTGGTTTGGACTGGAGTCATCACAACTGCTCTTTCTGCACATCTTGAAACAGAAGCTATGAAAACCATCTCAGCAGCGGAGACGACCATGCTGATTTCTAGTGAACCGATATGGGCTTCTTTATTTGCATGGATTTTAGTTGGGGAGAAACTAACTCCATATGGTATGGTTGGGGGTGTATTCATATTTGGGGCATGCTTAGTCAGTATGTGCACTTAAACATGCAAGAATCATTCGTCACATGTTGCGAAGTTTTTGTCAGGGTTGATGAATCCCCTATGAAATAACATACAGTTAACACACGTACACATTTTCTGTTGAATAATTTTTGAGGCTGAGTAGTTACGGATACGATACGAACAGAAGACGATACAGTTCTGAAATTCTGGGGTCTCAATTGCCCCAAGGTTGACGTCACAATCATTTTTTAGCCAACCAAATTAGTCCCTAAACTTTTTCGCTTTAACACGATGAGACAACAGAGTTGCAACCTTCACGATTCTGGGAGTCCCTTTGTTATCAACTTTGACTGTCATTTGGCTAACGACTTTCAATCCGAGTCAATCAACAACCATCAATAAATAAATCCTTTCTAAAATATATTTTTTACCACTCCAACAACTCTAATTCGGTTCCAAATAGTGCCACAATTTCATGTATTTGGTTTTATGCTTGCAGGTGCACCAAGTCAAACCACGAAATGCCAACTGAAGCTGCGTGTAGTTGCCGAGTAAATTTAATTCAAAGTATGTTTGAAGTATCTAGTCGTAAAGAGTTGAAATACCTGTCACAAATTCTGTCCGTGTCATATAACAATTAATTCTCACTCAAATATTCACAATACCACAACTTTTGAGTGAATCTTTAAAACAATAGACATGTCTTAAAGGTATTCGGCATGAAAG
This sequence comes from Fragilaria radians, assembly GCA_900642245.1. Lineage (NCBI taxonomy): Eukaryota > Bacillariophyta > Fragilariophyceae > Fragilariales > Fragilariaceae > Fragilaria > Fragilaria radians. Next base: position 713,396 of record CAAAJI010000008.1, on the reverse strand, counting down.
GCCGAATTTTCCTCTCGTCTGTACCCTTCTAAATGCAAGGGGTACAATTCGTTTGACATTCCACAAGACCAATATCTGTCTTGACCTGTAGGATTAAGCTGTAGAAAATAGATAAAAGTTAAAGAATTGAAATTACAAAGTTAACAATAATTCATTCCTGTTCCTCTTGTTTCCAAAGGGGAACTTGAGCCCCCTCTTTTAATATCTAATTAGAAAATCTATTAATAGGTTTCTCTCATTTATAGTTTAACTTCCTAAAAGGTGAACTTATTATTTGATAGACTTGTCTTTAAATCTTTAAAAAGGAGAAATCTAAGAATGTATTCCTGTGCAGGATTTACTTCACGACAATGCACCAAAGGATTTCTTGTATGGGTCCTTGATGTATAGTGCATATTAATATGTTTTTTGTATGCTATCTATTCGTGTGGCCTTACCATTCTATTTGGTGCCACCTTTATTCCTCAATAAATGTTCTATCAGCGCAGGAGAGAGCAAATAAGTTTCTCCAAGCAGCTTTTTTGAAGAGCACTGAGTGGGATACCTTAGGAATTACCAGTTTTATGTCAATTCTAGCGTCATAGTGAACGGGACTCTACAGACGACATCCTAACGAGTAAGCGTAAAGTCATGAGCGTAGATCATGAGGATTTCGGTTTATATCAATGTGATTAGCATAGATTTGAAAAATTACAAGCCAAAAAGAAACTAAGTGTTTTCCAAAGGACTGGTTGTCAAAATGTTTGCTATGCATTCTAATGAAGTGATTATTATCATTGTCCTAATCATAACCTGGTAAAGTGGTCGAGAAATCATACGCAAAAATCAGATTACATAGCACAATTTTTCGTTATGAGACGCAACAATGTGGCAAAGGAATGAGATATTGTTCACTTCTCTGTATCAGGAAATGTACCGGTTGCATTTAATTTACAAACAACTTCTGATCCATAGTATACATTGAAGTTAACATTACTGTCAGCTGGCTATGCAACATCAAAATTTTAGGGATATTTGATGACCTTCCCACTCTTACTTTAAAGTGAATGAAAAGCTATTCTAAATCTCTATTTCTGAATGACTCTGTAGCTCATGCTTCTTACTCTATGCCGTCCCTCGTATAACTGTTTGGCCAGAAATTGAAATTAAGTAAACTCAAGGATGAAATGAGAATTTTCTTGATTTCTTGACAAACCGCGCTGTGGACCCTTGCGATGCTGTTTTCTTGCAATCTTCATTTTGATTTGATCAGTAAGGTTCCATGAATTCTGGAAAGAATGACATCAACAGAAGAAAACCTGATTTATCAGGTAATTGAAAATTTGATGACATTTTCTAATACCAGTTTGAAATATCAGTGAATATCTTGCTGCGTCACATGACAAAAACTTCGTTTTGATAAAAAATATTACAGAAATTATATGAAATGTGAATTGTAATGCTACTTTTTGACTACACAGGGAAAGAAAATGGGGTTTTGATAAAGTAATTACACTTTCAGATGTGAAATAGCTTATAAATTCAGTTCGCTTTCCCTACAGAGCTGTAGAAGACCTCCATGTTTGTGATTGCTTCACAAGATGCTCAATCAACTCAATTGAAAGTTTGTTAGGAGACAGTGAAAAATGAAGGAGTGTGGGAATTAGGGGATAAATCTAATGAACCAAAAGATGTTAGTTACTACACTGGAATACTGAGAAAGCAAAAAATTTGGACTACTAGTTGCAGTCGACATTCCAGTATACTTACCGGAATGGGTTCTTAGTACCAGTTACTAAACTTAGTTGTCGCCCTTGCTCGACCATAAATTTGGGTTGTCGTCGTTAGTGAAAACTATCATCGTCTGTAAACAACATGGGCCCTCCAGCATCAGATGAAGTGAAAATTGGTATGTGCAGCATGACGACATTCCTTTCAGATGCTAGCTGTTGATTTATTTCTAATTCAATTTCTATCTTGACAGTGATTATGCGTACTGTAGGTGGAGAAATTGGTTCTGCTTCCTCCCTTGCTCCTAAGATTGGACCTCTTGGTCTTTCCCCCAAGAAAGTTGGTGAAGATATTCAGAAGGCAACCATGGACTGGAAGGGTCTGAATGTGACTGTGAAGCTTACAGTTGTCAACCGTCAAGCGACAATCTCCATGATTCCTGCGGCATCTTCGTTGGTCATGAAGGCCCTTAATGAGCCTGTACGTGATCGCAAAAAGGTCAAGAACGTCAAACACGACGGAAACTTGACATTAGATCAAATCATTGAAATCGCTAGAGTCATGCGTGAACGTTCCATGGCACGTACTTTGGCTGGAACTGTGAAAGAAATTTTGGGAACTGCCAACTCCATTGGATGCACAGTCAATGGCGAATCACCTCGTGACATTCAAAGTTCTATTGACGATGGCGAAGTTGAAATCCCTGATAACTAAATTTCTAGAGTGATCTGAATCTTTCCTTATCTAATTGGAGACTATTAAATCATTATTCCGGAGAGCATTCTCTTTCATTAGTTCAAATTTTTTTTTGTACCTTGATTATGAAAAACATAGAAATTAACGGATTTGTTAATATTGTGATGTGATAATTATAGCAATACTTTGAAGTGCGCAATGCATTAATTCAAGTAGTGCAGTTTTGCCAACATAAGGGTTTAGCTGGCTCCCTTCCAATGTCCATATTGCCTTATTACAATGCATAGAAAAGGGAACAGTTATCAGGGGTAATAAATGTAGCCAAGATGAGTCTGATGCCTGGATGATGCAAATAGCAAAGGCGCTAAGGCATGAGATGGAATAAAGAGACCTCGAAAACCTGGCTCCGAATCGTACGGCAGTGGTAAACTTATTTGCCTTCACATCTGTTTGTCTATCTCTCAAGTTGTTAACAACAATTATAGCAGTCGACAACAGTGCAGCTGGAACTGCACATAAAGGCTGTAGCTTGGGGAATAAAGTCATGAATGCATCATGATTACCTTCCAATCTCAATACTATGTAAGGAGTGGTCAATACAGCCACAAGACCGAAATATAGAAAACAGAAAACTTCACCAAGGCCCCAATAAGCAATTGAGACGTGACCCAAACCGATGTAACCTAACGGGTATGGTCCACCTGTATATGCCATGGCATTAAAACAAGATGAACCAACAATACATAAAAAAATCGTATCCGAAGGAAGAAGCGGCAAGCCGATGGCGATTGCCAATACTAAACATCCTGTGGATGCAGCAGCTGTCTGCGTTGGGCTCAACCAACCCTTTTGTGTTGCTCTTGCTTGTCCTAATCGTTCGGATGTATCGGCGCCCTTTACAAAGTCAGCATAATCATTGTGCAAGTTCGTTGCCAGCTGAATTAATACACAAAACAAAAACCATTGGAAGGATATTGGATGCAACGAATGCATATGAGACATTCTTGCAGCGATGGCATATCCCACAAGGCATGGAGACAATGAGGCTGTTAGTGTGTGTGGTCGACTTGCATGTAGCCAAACTTTCCAGGACGGAGGTCTCTCCTCCTCCACCATTACTACTTTTTACAAATGGAATTTGACAAGTTTTTTTTGTTTTCAGGAAGAAATTATTTTATAAAATCTACTACTGCATACTTTTGACAAATTCTTGGTGCTTTTTCTGTTCCCCAGCGAAATGAATGATTATTGATGCGCATGCGACAAGCGAATATTTTAAATGTTGGGAAAAGTCAAAGCCTATTCAGTTTTTGTCTTCATTCATTTTCTATTTTTCACGTGTGTGTGTGTCAAGGAAATTGTTGTCGCTTGATAAAGTCACTCTATTTTTGTTGTCTAATGTTTTTCGATTTTTTCTCTATGAACGTATCTTCTGATGTCTTCAACTTGTGTATGTTAAGGTTTACCTTTCCTTTTGAAATGTCATGTCTCCCTCGTATGCTTTTATATCCGTCATTTTACCACAGGAACACATGGTTTGACAATGTCTAATTTGAATCTCACCAGGCCCCAGGCTCATTATGCTTTCACGATGGATTTTAGGTTTACTCCTATAAAACGATACTTTTTCTCGTTGACCTTCAAAAAAAGGATGTCTACGTTTCTTATGTCTCTCAGCTGCGAGTGTCTCTTTTCAGATGCTTACCACAATTATGGCATATACCCGACATCAATAACACATCATAACCAGCATGTAGAACTAATAATTGGAAGGATCAATTTGTTTAGATTTTATTTTGTGATTCTGTAAGCTCATCAGTCAAAAGTCAGGTGAATAGTTTCAATTTTACCGCTTGATGTAGAGGCATACTATCAGTTATTTGGTTTATGTAATAATAATGGTATGCTCTTTGAAATAGTGAATCCAGTTCTGCACTAGTTGTCAAATATAATTGCTAGGGTGTGACAAATTCAGCAAAGGACAACATACCTTATCTTTTCTTGCAAAAATGGAAGGCATGTGTAGGGCAGTCCAAGACAAGCTTCAACTGGTCCAAAGTCTCAATTATCTCATGTTGGTTAGGACATTCTTCCTTTTTTCATTGCTGGATGGTTTAGAGTTGGATCGTAAGTTAGCTATGGCAAGAGGATTATTTTTGCTTTTTAAGTGCTTGCTATGGAGTCTACTATAGATCTGCATCTCTAACAATAGACTACAATGCGTTATTGTCAGATCATTTCCATTAGTCTAAACAACACAGATCCTATCCCTTCAATAATGTTATGAGCCTTTTGGTCGTGTCTGCAATCTTTTGAATTAGAACTAGCTATAAATATCACAATAGGATATCAACCATTTGGTCAACCCCTGGAAATTTTGTCAAGGGGATTTGGGTGGAGTAATTTATAACTGGTCTTAAGCCAATGTGCAGGAAAGTTTAAGACTCAAAGAGCTGAGCGTATATCCATTCTGACAAAGTTAATCTCATGAATGGCTGTTCAAACGGCACGCAGAAATCACATTTTCCCTGAAATTTTTTTTTAATCCTGTGCTGATATTGCCAGGTTGTTTGGGATTTGAGGTGTTCTACATCTTGATTCATTTATGTAACCTGTAGAGTTTCTTGTTAAAAACGCGTTGAATAGTTGAGAGGAAGTCAAATATCATATTGCAAGATTTACATACCATTCAAAATATTGTCGTGTAAAGGGAACCGATGCTACTTCAGCACTCGATACTGGAGGGAATAGATTTTCTCCTCACATCGACTGCTTTGGATTTGCGGCAATAAATGAAAAAGTGATGGATGAAACAAACAGTGATTCAAATGCTATCTGTAAGATCTATGACCACGAAGATCTTTTCACTGTCATAGTTCAAATGGTATTAGCCGCAGCTGCTTTGCTATCACTCTGGATAAAACGAATGAGCGAAAAGCCACGTCGAACGTTTCAGACCTGGTTTCTTGATGCCTCAAAGCAAGGTTTTGGAGCATGTTACTCGCATGTCTTGAATATGGCCATAGCATCAATTGTGTCGAATATTGTGAACGAGAATGCTTCGCTGAATGATGAATGTGCCTGGTACGGCATTTCTTTTTTGATTGACACGACACTGGGCCTTGCACTGTCGATTATGCTTCTGAACGTCTTGGACGGATGTGTAGATCAAATTGGGTGGTCTTCTTTCAGAAACTCCGGAGTCTACACTGGGGCATCAATCTTTACACAGTGGGTTCACCAGGTCATGTCATGGCTACTTATACTAACTTTGGTGAAGCTAATCATGTACTTCTTTATACGTTATTTTTCGGAGCCATTGGCAAGAATTGGAATTCTTCTCTTTAAACCACTTCAAAGAAATATTAGGTTTGAGCTCCTTTTTGTCATGATATTCTTTCCAGGCTTTCTGAATGTTATTTACTTTTGGATTGCTGATAATTACCTGAAAGCAAGAGTAGTACCCACATCTTCTTCGAAGGAACCAAACGAATGCACACCTTTAGCTTCGAATCAACCCGTCGTTGATTCTCTCACCTCTAAGGATATAGAACCTGGGCATAGCTTTCACTGATGCTAGTGGCTACGTCACCAGTTTTTTTATGAAGATGAATTATATTGAGATAAAGTTTGATGACATAGGGCTCGAGCATTATTCACATTATCACTTTAAGCATTTTCGCCACCAGCAGACGTCTTGGTTCCTTGGTTTTTCTTGAAAAGTAATCTGATGATGTGGAGCATAAGGTGCACTTGAAGTGCTCTGATGCTATACTAATCATTTATGCACAGGACAGCGAGGAAAGCATGAACACTATAGGTAACTCATTTCTTGTCAACTTAAACTTACAGCCAATATAACTTCTCTTAGCATGCTCTCAAAAATAGATACTATTTCCATTGCATGGGCAGACTGCCATATTCAAAACAAATGAAGCATTTCAGGGTCAGTAAAATGTGGAATTCTTGAATGATAGTAATGGTGACAGAATCGATGATGAGCTACAACATCTTTTAACCATTTTCCCAGCCCTGTGCATGAATCAATAAACATGTAATTGAAAAATTGAGGCAAACGCAGGTTGAATGCTTGAAAGAAATAGAATTCCAAAATACGCATAGGAATAAACTTGTTAATCTCAGTTACTTTTTCTATCCATAGGATCTCTACTGAACACTATAGTAATTAAAACATATTCGGAAGGCAGTACAAACTGCAAGATAGCAATCTGAATCAAGTTTCCTTAGAACCAGATTTCGTTTTCATCAATATCATTTTGTCACAACTATTGGATTACTAGTGAAGCTCCAAAGTTAGGAAAGCGTACATAAATGTCTAAACAATTCTAGAAGAATGTGTTTCCTTGCTAAATGTTTGTTCACTTCTTTGGTCCACATTCCTGTCACTCTAAAATTTCTTACCCTTGGACTTCTTCCTACATGCATTCACTTTGTTCCCCTTCCATAATTCCAATTTGTCATTTGCGAATAGGCTATATCATTTACGTGACTTCATTTGTTGATCATCTCATATACAAAGCGGCATAATCCCTATTCAGAATCTCAATTGTAGTTTCATGGTCACTAATGAGATTCTATAGTGTATGATGAGGTCCATCTCACTCCCCAACTCTTAAATTCACTGGTCTGGGTTGTTATCAGTAACTTTTGGTTTACAATTTTCTTCATTTTAATCAGATTTGCCGTAACGGTTGGTCCAAACTTGTCAACCAGCAATGTTGCCCTTAATGTGTAATTCTTCAAACAACAATGTTGCCCTTAATGTGTAATTCTTCAAACCTTTTAGTTCCCTTTGATGCATTGCCTTGGTTAGGAAGGTGATGTGCGACCTCTCCCAATCTTTCCTGCTCACAGAAATTCCGAAATCTTCAATTGGATGACAATCTCTTCCGTTAGTTTTGTTCTTGGCCAATTTCTTCTGAAAAAAAGAATTTTATGTGCACTTGTTTGAAGATAGGAATCTCCGTTTAACATGACTTGAAGGGCATACTAAGAGTGTACATCTACACTACTAAAAAAGTTTCACATCCGATCTAGCCGGTGCTACCCCTTAACCCTTTTGCGTTTTGTTACAGACTAAGCTGAGAGAAATAAAATCAATAGAGATAAAGCTAATTCTAAAGGTAGCGTAGTAAAATAATAATTCCATCCTACTTTTAGAAGCTAGAATGCTGTGGAGACTTTCAGTTGTAAACTATAGAAAATGTAACGCAATTGTCATTCAAAATATTGTGTCATGCATCAGATTGTATGACCTGCAAATTCTAGGTTCACAAATTACAGGCATAAAAATCTTTGTCATAATTATTGCTGGAAATGTAAAAATTCAAAGATACATTCTCTTTTGCAAAATAGTTATATCTGCGGAGCAAAGCAAGCACCAACTACTAGTATATCCAAAAAAACCTGTAACCTACCGGCGGTTGTTTTCTCGATTTTCACAAATACGAACTAATTGAAAGCGAAGCCAACAATGAGAATTCTCGTTGATTTGAGCAAATCATGGAAATCTTATAAAAGCACAGAAAGCACATCCTAGCATCCCATACTCAAACAATTTCGCTGATAAATGTCGCTCACTCCATTATCGCTTCATACGCTCTTGGAGCTTCAAAACTTTGATCAAGCTAGAACATTAATCCGCCAGAATCCCGAATGCGCTGCAATCCAGGACGGAGCATATCAGTCAACCCCTCTCATTATAGCCTTAATGCATCAACCACCACTCAATGTTATCGAGTCTCTGATTAAATCTTACCCTCAAGCGCTTCACATCAAGAATGATATTGGAATGGTTCCGCTCCGTGTTGCCATTCGTAACAAAGCAAGTACAGATGTTATTCTAAGGGTTATTGATACCAACCCTGACGCTGTGACATCTTTTGGAATAAGTGGCAAGACCTGTCTCCATCTGGCATGTATGCATCACGCTGATATAAAAGTATTTCATCGCTTGTTGAGTATTTGGCCTGAAGCAGCTGCATGGAAGGATCGTCAAGGATGGCATCCACTTCATATGGCATGTTTGTGTGATACTTCAGATGAATCCATTCGGGCCATTCTAGAGGCGTATCCTCAGGCGGCTAGGTTATCATGCAGCAACGATGGTGAACTACCGTTTCACTTTGCAGCACTTAAGGGATTGCCTCTAGTTACCTTACAAGAAATATACAAACAGAATCCTGATGCCATCGCTGTCCGAACCAAGACGCATGGATGGATGCCACTGCATTTGGCTTGTAGTAATCCGAATATATCCTCAGATGTGATCAGATTCTTATTAGAAGAAAATCGTGCAGCTGCTCAGTTTCGAGGGAAGCATTGTGGATCACTTCCTCTCCATATAGCAATTAAAAGTGGTTGTGAACCAGAAATTCTTGAAATGCTTAGTCAGGCTTATCCTCAAGCTTTGCCGTTATCTGGTTCTGGATTAGAGCCAGGATCAAATGGTTCAATGATCTCAACAAGTGTGACTGAGTGTGCTCGCTGAGAATCCAAATCAATGATGATTATTTTATTAGTTGGTTACATGTAGGTTAATACAATTAGGGAATTTATCTTTAATATATGTGGCTTTTTATAAACTTGGAACACATGATGACTAGAAAACTTTAAAGCGAAGCAACAAATTCACAGGCGATAGATAATCTTGGAAGTGGGCGCAAAATAACGGTGGAACCCAAGCATTGAACAAGTCTTCGAAAGGTGAGCCATTTACATGATGAGAGGATGTAGTTAAAATAATTGCTCTTCAATATACATATGTCGGATGGTACATTTCATATTTGATGGCTACATCACATGAAAAGAGTTCTAAATATTTTTTGTTGAGAAACATTTCGTGTTTAGCTGGATGAAAGATTCAAAACAAGGTAGTTGCAGAATATCTGGGTAAAACAATGTTGGCGTTTGATGTGTGAAGCCAAAGGTAAATTTGAGGACAAATTTAATGAATTCTGGCTGTTGGAATTAATATTTCAAGATCTTGAGTCTTAGAAATTTAAATTACCCTTTTAAATTTAGGGTATAATCTTGTTACTTTTAAGTCTATCAATCAACTTGTTTTTGTGTGTTTTACTTCTTGTCTTGTCCATCAACTAGAGTTTTTCAACTCTATTCTTTAACACAAGTCTTGTTAAGTTCAGGTACTCTTTTGGTACTTCCAAGCTCATCAAGGGTCTTATTTTTATCACGTTTATAAATGTCAGGCCAAGAATTGATTCTTATTGATCAGAATGGACGTCCATGTTAAGATCTCAACATTTTCGGGTGAAAAGAAGGATTGGGGAAGATGGTCTATTACTTTCTTGGCTAAATCCAAGCTGAGAGGGTATAGGGAGTTGCTTTTGGGCTTAGAAATTGCACCCAGCAAGGGTTCCAAAGGGCATGAAGAGCACATGCTAAGGAATGATATAGCTTTTGCAGAGCTATTGATTGCAAGTGACTGCAATATCTGTCTGGGGATTGTGAATTCCTGCAGATCTGAGGAGATGCCAGAGGGTAATTCCTGTTTAGCCTGGAAGAACCTTGTGGCTAAATTCGAGCCTGTGACTAAGGCTAACCTAATCAAGATGAAACAACAGTGTTCATAGAGCAGGTTGGATTCTGGTCAAGATCCAGACCACTGGATCCAAAATCTGGAACTGATGAGAAGAAGGCTGTAGATTCTGGGGAATACCATGTCAAACATGGATCTCATGATCCACATTCTCCACAACCTTCCAAATGAGAATGAAACCACTCTGGAGTTATTGGAGAATGATCTAGAGAACAAAGTGGCCTCTCTGGATTGAATTAAGGAGAAGCTCAGGACCAAGTTTGACAGACTTGGGAAGAGTCAATCTTTGATGGATGGAGCCTTGTTGAGCAGCTTAAAACCCGCGAAACACAATGCCATGTGCTCATATTGTGGCATATATGGGCACAAGGGGATCGAATGCAAGAAAAGGATGGCAAACCATGGAGAGAAGGTGAAATAAAGTGGTGCTATGGACAACAATTTCTTCCCTGGAGCTTGCTGGAAGTGCAACAAAAAAAGGCACAAGGCCATGCACTGCAAGCTCAAGAATCAAGGTGCTGAGAGCAATACCGATTGAGTCAACCTCTCCAAGGCTATAGAAGTTTGCTTGTGTGTTTTGTGTATGTGCTTTTAATGGCCCAAGCAAAAGATTGAATCAAAATCAGCAAATGGATTACCTTTTTCTATTTTCCAAGTAAAATGATCTGAGCATGTCATTGAAAACTGTGATCGCTTTCTCAAGGGCTGCATTTGCTTGTAGATTGTGATTATTGTTGGCTTGGCTTTAATGCCGTAATTTTCTCACATTCCCTTGAATTGAATTCACCCACATTGTCAAAGAAGGGTGACTATCTCATCAGGGATAATGAAATCAGTCTTGGATTGATGTGGCCCTTTTTAGTGGCTTCAACAATCTCAAGGTGTCCTGTGGCTAGACCTGTCATCGTGAGTGCAAGCAATGAGTGTGTTGGATGAAAGTGTTATGTTAAACGTTCATTCACACGATAACCTGGGGCTCAGATTCTGCCATTTTAGGAAGCAATAATTCATACTTTTGGGCTCCTATCTTATCAATGGATATACTTAACAAGTCAAATATAAATGTACATCATCTTGTAAAAACCCAGGCCATGCCATGGGTATTCTTATGGTTTTGATACTTGAAGTATTTGATATTCTTCTTCTTTGTCAAGGTATTACTTGTTTTGATGACTTCATCTAAGTTTTCAGGCTTTTATTCTGCACCTAAAACCTTAGAAATGTATAATTTATTTTGCCTGCGCTTCTTTTGTCACTGCTCTAAGCTGCTCTAAGATTTTATCCAAATTGTAAATTATGATGTAAAAAGTTACTTTTATCCTAGATCTCTTGTGAATCAATTGCAACGTGTTTCCTTGACCAGGTAGTATCTTT
>CAAAJI010000008.1:652595-700616 GCA_900642245.1 Fragilaria radians | reverse complement strand
AAGGTATGTCAGTAACAATAGTAGCACCACTCTCTACATGGTTTCTTGGATTTAACTACACTACTGCTAACAATCCTTATCTTATCTACTCCCAGAGTGGCAGTGATGTGCTGGGATTTCCCCTCTTGTTTGATATAATCAGATTCAGCATAAAGACATTTTCAAAACGGCTACTATTTGCAGCCAATGTTGCCTCATGCAATGCTAAAGCCTTAGCTTGATCCAAATCTCAATGATTTCATCATTGTCTATCAAGACCAAATCAGATGGGATGAATCAATAACATACCTTCTCAGCGCCATATGGTTTTAAGTGGCCTAAATTACATATTCAAGTAGATACATCCAAGTTGTATTAAATAAGATTGTGTACACATTATGGCAGACTTCAAAGCTGAAATGGCCCACTGATATCTGGGCAGGGCAAGAGTACCAGAGATATACTTCGTGAAATGACGTTAACATTATCGAAAAAGAACTTTACGCATCCTCCATCTTGGAATCGCTTGAGAACGAAAATATCTGAATTATTCTACCTTGATTTATCAATTACGATCTTGATTGAAACGTCGTCGACATACTCTTTTATGAAGCAATACAGGTCGACATACTCTTTTATGAAGCAATACAGAATGTTAGCATTCACATCACTTTGATTTTGACAATATTTGGTAAATGAAATTTCCATATCCAATAACACATAATAAACAATGACTTTTCTTAATCACTTCAGACATCGCATCGAATTCTACTTTGAAGTTTGAAGGGTGTCACCCTTCTAACCATATGACCTTGAATACATTGCACCCACACATTAAGCAAATAATGTTAACAATCACTCTGATTCTATTCTCATCATCACGCACCCAACCCATATCTTGATCCAACTTATTTTCGAATATTCACGACTTTGCCTTAAGTATCGTAACATCATTCCAAACTGCAAAACAATAAACGGGATATTTTAATCGAACTGCCTGGATTCTTCCAAAAAGTGTTTTGATTTTTCTTACCAGTTTCCGATTCCATTGAGCAACCTTTGGGCCTGAATACTGAAGCTTAATTCCTAAACCATTTTTCACCTTCTAGCGCATTGTTCTCACCTGCATCATTGTACCTTAAAAAGCAAACTTCAATTTAATACGCACTTCTTGTTCAAATTATATCTAGAAGAAGTGTTAATACTTGTCAACATTTGAGGCCCAAGCTTTATAGTTTCTCTCCTGGAGTCTTGCTTCATTGAGGTCAATCAATATTGGCTTAATTGGACAATCTTCTGTAGGTCAATAATTTCTTTGCCTTATGCCTTTGCAGATGTCTTCAGGGTTTCTTCTCGGCATTGCCCAAGTTTTTCTTGCAGCTTGTTAATCTTGTAAATTATTTTAGGCTTTGTAGATTCCATCGAATAGCTGCTGAAGATGGAGTTAGAAATAGAATTAGGCAAACTCCTGACATGAAATCGTTCTTAGAAGTATACAAAGTCCATCAAAAGCTAATTAAGCCATCATTTTCACTTCAAGTCAAATTATTGAGACCCTTGTTGGTACTACAGAGATCACATCATGTCATGAAGGCTTGATCTTCTACACCTTAATTGACATCATTTATCACTGTACATGACATTCAATATCTCTGACGTTAACATTATTCTTCACACATTTTATTATTTGAGTTGATCTTGTTTATCTCCAATCTCCTTCTAGAATTGAACAACCTGAATCTCATAAGCATTGGTTAGATTATTCAATAACATTAATCAAGAAATTCCATTTGACATTCCCAAGTTGTCTAGCTTCATTCTTAGCTCACCAAAAGATGGTAATCCAAGCGTTTGTATCCTCGTTTTTCTTCAAGGAACTCTAACTGAATAGTTCTGTTTTCACTTAGGGAGGATGTGTAAAAGAAGAGAGCTGCTTCTTCGATCCGTCAAATTCCAAAGCTGCATTTCCGTCACCACATCTTTGCTAGTATAGTCTTTCAACATTTCAATTTCCTTGCTTTTCAGTATAGATAAGCGGTAACTGACGCAAATTCAATGGAAACAATTTGAGACGTTCATTATCATTACCTTTCTAGTTTATCGGTATATTTCTTCGAAAGTAGTATGTCACAATTACTGGAACCATAAAGAAAATGACAGACAAGACAGATAATTGGACATACGGATAACTCCTTACATTAGGCTTAACTGAAAACTAGAAAGCATCAATGTGCTAATTCGTCAATGAATGGTGAAGTCTCCGTGGAAATACGTGCATTTTCAGATCTATATCCGCTAGTTTGATTTGCTTGCGGATACGCCTTGCTGAGCATTTCAATAATTTCTGGTTCACATCCACATCTAACAGCAATATCAAGTGGAAGTGATCCACAATGCTTCCCTCGAAACTGAGCAGCTGCACGATTTTCTTCTAATAAGAATCTGATCACATCTGAGGATATATTCGGATTACTACAAGCCAAATGCAGTGGCATCCATCCATGCGTCTTGGTTCGGACAGCGATGGCATCAGGATTCTGTTTGTATATTTCTTGTAAGGTAACTAGAGGCAATCCCTTAAGTGCTGCAAAGTGAAACGGTAGTTCACCATCGTTGCTGCATGATAACCTAGCCGCCTGAGGATAAGCCTCTAGAATGGCCCGAATGGATTCATCTGAAATGTCACACAAACATGCCATATGAAGTGGATGCCATCCTTGACGATCCTTCCATGCAGCTGCTTCAGGCCAAATACTCAACAAGCGATGAAATACTTTTATATCAGCGTGATGCATACATGCCAGATGGAGACAGGTCTTGCCACTTATTCCAAAAGATGTCACAGCGTCAGGGTTGGCATCAATAAGCTTTAGAATAACATCTGTACTTGCTTTGTTACGAATGGCAACGCGGAGCGGAACCATTCCAATATCATTCTTGATGTGAAGCGCTTGAGGGTAAGATTTAATCAGAGACTCAACAATATCGAGTGGCGGTTGATGCATTAAGGCTATAATGAGAGGGGTTGAATGATATGCCCCGACCTGGATTGAAGCACATTCGGGATGCTGGCGGATTAATGTTCTAGCTTGATCAAAGTTTTGAAGCTCCAAGAGCGTATGAAGCGATAATGGAGTGAGCGACATCTATCAACGAAGCTGTGAGATTAATTGTTTAACACTTTAGTAATGTTTTCAGTTTGGACTCACTTGTTTTTGATTTATCGATAATAATTTGACTAAAGTTAAGATTTGAGACAATATAAACTTCGTTTCATCATGCTGTCAATTGCATCAACTTGACTTCGCATCCTCCTGAAAAAGAGAGCAGTTCTTGTCAATGACACTGGGTGTCAGGATTGTTGTCATTGTGGAATGCTAGTTCTTTTTTCACCTGAATTCGCAATGAATAGTGATAAGGATTTGCCAAAGCGTTTCCGTTCACTCCTACTGTACTTTCACAAATGACACCGGGTTTCAAAAAACGTAACGAGAGTTGTTGAAAACAGAATAAGAAAGGCAATGGTTGAACAGATGCATTACTTTGCAGTCACAATTAATATGTGGAGTAGAAGGAGAATTAGTTGTTATTGCTCTCACAATCCATTTTGACTCAGGGGTTTTACTGAAGAATTTAACGCTACAAGTGTCTCAAATTAGTGGTCACCACAAGAGGCATTTTGTAAATGGTGCTTGAAGAAGGAAAAGAAGAGCGTAACGTGTCAAGACAATGGCTCAAACACAGTGTCTTTGTGCAATATGTGGGACATACAACAGATTGATTATGTCGTTCAAAGCTTGCATTTGGTTGTCATTCCTTTTCGGAAAAGAAGAAGACTGATTATGATGAGGGTTTCTAGACAAAATGCGCAGCACAGTTTTGGACAAATGGACGATTGAAAAAGTTCGGAAATTATATCTGAAAAATTCATTTATTTTAAGCTGCAAATGCTGGAGGGCAATGTGCTGATTTACTCTTTGCACTGATAGTGACATTTGTTTCAAGTGCATCCACGCAATGGAGCTCAACAAATGAAATGCTGGCTAAAATTTTGAAATAAAAACTTTCCGTCAGTATGTTTCTCAACGATTTAAAGGCTCAAGCTGTCCAAAATGAATTAAGTCAAAAGAAAGGTGTAATTGATTGAAGACGAAAGAGGATTGGAATGCAATGCCCTGCTACCCAAGCTATCTTGTCGATACACTCATTCTCTATATTACACTTTTGTCATTTCCAACCGGGAAAATAAAATTCATCTGGAGTATTGCCTCTAATTTTTCCAAACGCTATCTACATTTAATAGATTAATTTTGAAGAAGTTAATATTCTCTACAACCGATTTTAATCATTTGGGCTTGTCTCTGAAAAATACAGTCATCAAGTTGCTAAAGCTATAACATATGAAATTGAAGTTAAATTCCACATGTAAAATACCAGTGACGGCATCAATTATTGACTTAAATGTAGACTTTGTTTCCTGCACTAAAAATGTGACAGGAAATAGGATTTAATTCCAAATTAGTGGCAAGTCAATAATAGAAATATGTCACACTTTGCCAAGGAATGAAGCAACAATAAAACTGTAACAAAGGCACTTTTGGTATAAAGATTATTCTAGTACAGTGCTAAGTAGATTCTTGAAAGCAACCTCAAAAAGAAACAAATATAGTGAATTCACAATTTGTAACCGAGAAAGATCATTGCACCTTTCTATCGCCTTCTTTACATTGAAATCAGGAATTAATAAACCTACATTTGTGTAAACCTATGATCTAGTAACACCGTTTTTTTAATCACTTAGATAATCTAAAATTTCCTGTCATCAATCCACTTTTTGCACTGTAAAGCAAAACGCCAACAAAAAATGTTTGTTTTTACGGAAACCTTATCTTTGTTGTATCAGCAATATTGGATGCCTGAAAGACATGGATGCCTGTCAGACTGGTACAGTCATATTTTCTTGTTTAAGAAATTTATTGAACTCAACGCCAAGGGTATACCGTATACCAGACCGAGAGTGGAATCCTTTACGCAACCTTTCAAATTTTGATCCGTTTCGTTGATAAATAGTACGCACGACATTCTTTCAAGGGAATTTTAATATACTGATAGTGGCGTCATGGGAAAAAAAGTTCTTTTTTTCACACGACCTAGCTATATGATGTTCGGATAAAATCTTTCCCCTTCATTCTACTTTGACACTCATCTGAATAATGAAACTCCTGACAGTGCTTTTGCTCCAGATTTCCATTAATGTCGGACGTGGATCGATCCTTGATTCTCATGTTCATGAATTGTTTGAAGATTGGAGAGCCTCGTTTTCAGTTGTATATGACGACGCTTTTGAATTAGCTCGAAGGATGAAGATTTGGGCGCAAAATCATGGTACGTGAAAAATCTATATCAAAGGGAGCAACAGTGTTATTTGAGATGCATAATCTGTGCGATTTCAAAAAATTGTAGACTTACTAATTGAACTGCCTCCGTTTTCAATACCTTAAGATTTCATTGAAAAGCACAACTCTCAGACTCCTAGCCCATCGTTCGAATTGGGACATAACCAATTCTCGGACCTTACTTGGGAAGAGTTCAAGGCATACAACCGGCTTGGAGAATACAGTCCTGGAGTATTACTTGGAAAATGGATGATCGACGATAAAAATTTGAAGCTGGATGTCGATGTCACAGAAGCCGCTGTGAGTCGTCAGCTGAAAATTCCAGACTCTGTGAATTGGGTTGAAGAAGGAGCTGTTCCTCCTGTGAAAAATCAAGGAATGTGTGGTTCTTGCTGGGCCTTCTCAGCCATTGGAGCCATTGAAGGTGCTCACTTTGTTGACACTGGCGAGTTAGTTGCACTTTCTGAGCAACAACTCGTGGATTGTGATCCTTTGGATTTGGCATGTTCAGGTGGATTGATGGACAATGCCTTTTTGTTCGATGAGAACTCAACTGGAATATGTTCAGAAGAAGACTATCCTTATGTGCAGCATAAACGCTGGTTCCGAGGGTGCGCGTCAACCCAAGGCCTATGCACGCCTCAGAATCACACTCGAGTGAAGACTTTCGTCGACGTTAAAAACACTGAACATGACTTGATGGTAGCGATTGCAAGACAACCAGTCTCGATTGCGATTGAAGCGGATCAGGCAACCTTCCAGTTCTATTCCAAGGTCTGTACCATGTGTAAAGATACCAAAATATGTTTCTCTCTTTCCTAACTCAGGATCTCACTTTGTAGGGTGTGTACTCGGACCCCAAATGTGGCAGTAATATCGATCACGGTGTTTTAGCTGTTGGATATGGAACCTCAGAAGATGGAAAGGACTTCTTTTTAGTCAGAAACTCTTGGGGGGCGTCCTGGGGAGATGAAGGATATATTAAAATGTCACGTAATTCAAAACATGTCAATGGAACGTGTGGTATCCTTACGTTTGCCTCTCGCCCAATCCTTCGCGACGACTAATTATAGATACAGAGCTAATTCTTTTTTTATGGAGTTAAAACGTAAAAAATTAGTAAAGAATTATTACTATCCTCAGCGGTCATTTCCGACACGATGAATTGAACTTCGTCAATTTTCGTAACATTTTTTAGGAAAAAATGTAGGCAATGTTTCGAATGTAATCTAACTTATTCGCCTTCAGGAAATTGAATGAAACTCATAGGAAAAAGCACGAAAAAAATCTTAGTGATTCAGGATGTACCTTTTTTGTTACAGAACACGTTACATCATACTTAATATGCAAGATAGGACAATTATGACACCACCTATCACACCTGTCACGCCTAATTTTTCTCCGACCAGAATCCATGCAAATAAAGAAGCCCATAACGGTTCACTCGATACCAGTAATGTTGATTCGGTCGCTGTAAGGTGTTTCATTGCGTTTGTCTCTAAATACGAAGTAACCGCAGTAGAAAGTATTCCAGTCCACAGTAATGCTATGACGATTTCTGGATTCGATAACCATTCAGCAAGCTGCCGCATGTCCCAAGCATCATCCTTTCCAGTCTCATGAGATACGGTGGTGGTGACAAGAGAAATAATAAAACATGCCATTAACTGCGACGCAATTAGGCGGTTGGCTTCATCGGGATATCGTCTAAGTGCATGTTCCGTTCTCCAGAAACTAATGCCATAGGCAACAGGCTGTATCAGTGACCATAAATCCCCAGCTGTTATGGTTATGGAACCACTCTCAAGACTCAGCAAGCCAACCCCGGATACAGACATAGTTGCAGCAATGAGTTGCACACTCGCCAATGGAATTCCAATGATGCGATCTAAGAACGGCACGACAACAACTTCGAGAGAGCAAAGAAATGCAGACTTGAAAAGTTTATCAGAATTGGTGAATTCACAGAACGTAAGTTTGATGCATAAGTTAAGCCACATACCTTGCTTGCCTGCGTTGAGTATAACCCAATAGTTTGACTCAAAGACCCTGTCAAATCCCAAAGCCCCAATTCTATACCTCGATAGCATGCCGATAAGGAAGTGTTCCAATCTCTGGAGGGAGATTCAAACAGCCAAGGAAGAGTTACAAGCGCTGCTAAACCGAATCTTAAGGTTAGGCTTATCCCCACAGGAATATTTTCATCCAAAATTTCAATCAAGGGAAAACTTGTTCCATACAAAATCGATGCGAGAATAATGAAGGCGCGAGCTTTCCAAATCTGTTTCTTGCACACTTTAGTCTCAGGCAAAAGTGGATTCTTGCAATCACTACCACAGATCTCAAAGGATTCCGTCCTGATCGTAGTACTTCCCTCTTCGACGACATCATACAAGTTTGCATCTTCAAGAAGTGGCATGCTGTCACATTCTATGTCACCTTCGTCGCAGATAGAAGACGAGTGAGCTTTGGAGGATTTGAATATGCTTAACGAAGCCATTTTAACATTCAGCTGTGAAGGAGTGGTGCAAGTTAGAAAATTCTTTTGTCTTTCAGTTTTGTGTAGGTTCTATGCTGTCTCGTCGTATTTTTGCACTATGCCTTTTGAGAGACCGCATTCCATAAGAGATGTTTTGCCTATTCGTGATTAATAAGGGGGGAACGAAAATCGCCGTTTCCAAGAATGGTATAACAGCAAAACTATACATACTTTTATCGAACGAAACCTTTGGAAAACGTACGTCTGAGAAAATCGTCATAATAGGAACATATTTTTCTCGACCTCAGCTAGCAAATATGTCCTGGCTTTTATTATGTATAAATTGAATGTATGTAAGTACATATCCAATAAATATTTGTCTCATTCCCTTGGGTAAAAAAGCCGTTGCTTATCGTGAATCAAGATTTAACCATCGAACGTTACAAAAAGTTAACATTATCCCTATCCGAAACTAAGATACACCCCTTTTTATCTCAAGCGATCCTTCTGAATATTCGCTTGATTTTTTGTTCCATCCGCATCAACATAAAAAAGTCTGTTAAAATCTTCATGAAGTAAACTTTTTGGGAAATTAGTTGTTAAATGATTAAATGTAGATGAATGTATCTAGGACTTTCTCAACCAGGGACCGGCAAAAATAAAGGTTGCATAGTTTTGCACGTTTACATCGCATCTTGCAATTGAAATGGCTGAGTCGTGAGGTTAGAATTACGTAGTTTGGCTAATATTGGTCTGCTAGCTTGATCTACTCGTTCAAATTACTTGAAAGCGTTACAGCTCTCCCTTTTGATACTCATCTGCTTAGACAATTATATGGAGAATAAGAGTTAGATATAAACTTGATGGCAAGATATCGTTTTTTCCATGGAAAACACAAATTGAGACTAGAAAGGATTCACAGGTAGTAAATTCATTGGAAGTAAAATAAAGTAGAGAAGTATCTCCAGAAAAGCAACTTCTTTAGCAACATTGCACTCTCATGGCAGTTAAAGGATCATTAAGCTACAAGTACTGACAGGAAAAAATTAGAAATCCAAATCAGTCCCTGATATTTCTTAGTTTTACTCTCAAAAGAGCCGTTTCTTCAAAGCCATTATTTTTCCAAGCTATATTATCATGAAAATCTTTCCAATTTTCTCCGTATTGGCATTGACACAAATCAGGCAGACTTCAAGAATGAAATAAATTTACCAAGCACATCATGATGATCTTTGCAGTGAATTTTTATTTTTACTTTTGATCATTTTTCTTTTTCAATGCTCTGTTTTCATCATCTTGTGAATGGCCTAGCACATGAGAGAAAAATGAATCCAATTCATTACCATAATGGTAGACTTCTGGTAGCAATTCCATCCTGCTTAATTTCACTTCAAATCCAGCTTTGGATTATGTCCTAAAATATAATCAAATCAATTTGTTTATCACTGCTCATCATTCTTTTCTCGCCGGCATTGCTGTGACTTATGGGAGCAAATTTGCAGTCGCTGAGCGGATAAAAAGTAATGGTGCATTTTATCAACAGCAAAAAGTCATCCTTACTTTGCCTAAATTGTGGCTGTCCTATGCAGCTAATCAAACAAGGAAGAGGAGAGGATATTGCTCATCCAGAAGAAATCTTCTAGAACCGTGGGCAAGATTGAAGTTAATTGTCCTAGTTTTTCTAGGATGAAAATCACTGCTCATGTCGTATTTAAAAGAAATTGGTGCAAGTGTCTAGTGGGGCCTAATCAGAACCCTAAATTGTGGTGTCACTGCTATGGCAACAGCAGCCACATTAAAATGCATTCATGTGCAATTACTAAACTCTTACAGCAATCAAGACATTGTTTTGAGGCTAAAAATAGCTTTGAGACTTAAAAATGACTTTGTAGAAATATCAATGCTTTTTCATCTGTTAGAAGGCGAGATAATCAAAAAAAGAATGTACAGACTTTAAAAGGTAAGTAATCCTCATTTTGCTCTGAATTTCGTGTAAACCATAGTATTGATGACAGTGAAAAGTGATGTTGAAACGTTCAACAGTTTCATTTCAAAAACTGCAACACCACAGGCTGACTAATACAAATGGATGGTAGGTGTAATATTTATGACAATCAATACCGTGTCATATTCTGCAAGCAAGTACATTACGGAGTGCTTCAAATAGTGTTGAAAAATTATCTTTGCACAATCTAGATTAGAAGTTGGAAGTCTAGACATTCACTGTCTTGTTGAATACGATACCATGTTGCTATTTGACATACCTTTGACTTAAGTTCGTTATGATAATACCTAACACTATAGGTTGTAAGCAATACAGTCTAGCAATACTACAATTGGTTACTAAGACTAAGAGATGTGTGGGTGTACCGATACTGGAGAAGTCCAAGTTATCGTTAGTGCATAGTAAATTATACTATGAACAATTTTCTTATTTTTTGCTCATCTAATTTAGAATAAGTTACATATTTAACCATTCTTTCTATACCTTCCACAAGTTCAATAACGACATAGTCTTATATGAATTTAGTGATGCCTCTATTTTGCTTTTAAATGAAGACCGTTATATCAATACGGTAGGAATAACAAATACACATTCTCAAGTAACAGAGGGCAATCTGTCAAGATTCACAATTCATGAATCTAAGTCGTTAATAAGCTAACGAGACTACGTGGTCAATGGAACACGTTGACAACAAGTTCACAAGATATCTAATGTAAAAAAGCTTTATGATCATAATTTACAATTTGTATAAACTCTTAGAGTCGCTTAGAGTACTATTGTGCAATATTAAATCCTCACAACTTGTATATGGTAATGATACTATTCACGATGATGTAAAGAAATATCTTGGAGATATATATACGCAGTCAAATTCCCTGAGCACTACGCCATGATGCGTGTACATAGAGACTGTTTAGGCTACATCAAAAAGTAGCAGTAACAGCAAGTTGCACTATTTGAAGTGTCATTCAAAGCATGTAAACGCCAGCAGGTAGAAATTAACTTACTCTCAAATGATATAACGTAGAATTTGGGCAATTTTTAATTTAATTTGGAGGTTTACATAATATGGAGGCTTTGCCTCTTTCTTTTTCTTGTGCTTTACTTGATTTTCGCATCAATAAAAGGTACAGGTCTGATACACTAGGATTTTTTACTTAAAAACGACATTATCTGGCCATAGTATTTGCATTATTCATCGTATGTATTACAAAATCAAAGTCTTTCGGGAGCAACTATGACTTGATCAAAGGTTGGGCACGTATATAGAAAGACCTTTCCCAAACAACGCCAAATAGAAGGAGCATTTGTAGTGCTCGCTTTTAACATATCGATATTTCTTTCAAATATACGCAATAAATTGCTAGTGGAATAAGATGATTATCCACGTCGCTATCATTCATATTAGTCCCTGTATCTGGTGATTAGATCTACAATTAAAAAGTAATCCCATGGAATTGAATATTTCCCAAGGGCATCCTGAACATACTTCACATCTTCTTCTCCAAGCCTGTGTATTTAGTTCCTTTTCTTTGCTCTCAATTACTTCTTCTGGTACTCAATCAATGCCACAATCCCACATGCTCCATAAAGCAATCTCTACATGCCAATTTCTTCCTTTTATTTGGAACAATCCCTCAAAATGTGGCGATAGCATCAATGACCTGCAATTTCTAGGCATAAAACCTGGACATTTTCGGAAAGAGCTCTACACTTCAAATGATTCTAGCATCTAGAGGTTGCAAGAAATTAACTCAGTATGAAGGGAGGAATTCATTTTATAGACCAATTAGTCTCATTTGACTATCCTCATCAACAATGTAGACAAGGACATTTTTTAGAAAAGCCTAGTATTTCTCTTCCACGCATGTGTGTATGAATGCAATTCAAGTAGAAACTCATTTGAGCTATGATTAATCTATGATAATTAATTTTGTACGCAACTCAAATTGATGTTTCAAAAACAGCGACGTTTTCTAGGTTTTCAATTTAAGAGCAGTTCTAGCTTTCCCCCGGGGGGGGGGGGGGACTGCGCGTGAAAACAACAGTCACTGTCTCATATACTAATTTCCTTCTTTCTTTCTAGGGCTTATATCAGTGATCAAGGTTTGAACTGGGAAGAAAACATCAGATGTATTTTATCCTTTTAATAATGACACCAATGCAGCTTTGTAAAGGTAAGATACTCATGTCTAAGAAAAGAAATGGCTATGTGGACCGTAGTTGCAGATCAAAACACGTCTCTAAATTCCTTACGCACGTTGCAGCCAGTTCGAGTTATATTTAGTATTACCTTATCACATTCCTTACGATTCTGTTATACTAGTCTTCTTAATGTTGAGCTATGAATCCTGTATGTAGGAATTCAAGATGTAATGAAAAAGAGATTCCATGGACACCACATTAGCAGCCATTATGCTTTTTGCTGAGAAGCGTTGTCATTAACGTTGATATAAGTATTGGAAGCATTCAAAAGTCTTTGGAAAAACGCTGTATTTGCTAAAGGAAGGAGAATGAATGAGATCAATGATAGTTGCTAGATTTTATTGCGCTGAGGTGTGACTTTGTGCCGTTTGTGTGAATGATAAGTGGACCCAACCTTCACAGCAAAATGTCAAAAGCCAATGCATTGCAGGCAGAGACTGGCATTAAGGTTTTCCTTGACTAAATTGATAAGTGGAAAAAGTCGTAATATCAGATCATATAGAATATGCTGAATGTTGATATTTTTCTCTCTAGGGTAAGTTCCAAATTGTGAGGATGGTCAGTAAACTGTTAGGGTTATGGTTTATTCCATCTTTCTCTACAGGTCAGAAAATAAAAGATTACGCAGTGTGCTGTCACAATGAGGTCAAGGTTGCAGCTCAAAAGTTTCCTTAGATTAACAGAAAGGAGAGGTCTAAGCAATGCCTCCACTACTTCTTGGGAGTCTTTGTTCCCTCAGCATCACCGTGTAAATGCATGGAGTACTTCTATTCCATCCCTTGATGACATCTTCCTCGATAAATCTTCACGTTACTTATTGCAGCTTCTGAACACATTGTACTTAGATCTGGAAAGACGTGAAAGTTTCGATCGAGCAACCACGACACGTTGCAATCAAATATTAGATCAACTAAATGCATCTAAGCTTATAGGGAGAGCCAACCGAGCAGATGAAATTCTGAGAAACATGGAGTTGTTTTATGTTTGGGGAAAGGAAGATAGGGTAAAACCACCGCTTCCTGATGGTGAAACTTACTTTAAAGTTCTTCGAATCTTTGCATCAGATCCATCCTCTCCTGATAGAGCTCTTGCCATAGTTGAGAGTATGATGGAGAAGTATACCTATCATGGACAATTGGATGTATTACCAAATGTCGTTCATTGGAACCAAGTATTGAGTTGCTGGGCGATTTCAAATAGAAAAGACAAGGCTATCAATTCTGCAAAGATTTTGGTGCGTATGAAAGCAGAGAATACCTTTGATATTTCTTCCTATTTTCATGTCCTACGGGCGTGCCACGATGATGCCCTAGACAACGAAACCAAGACTCTTGCCGCTCATGTTGCCATCAAAGTATTTAAGGACTTGCGTCGAAATCAGAAGGAGCTGCAACCTACAGAGTATGTTTATTCCACCTATTTAAGTGCATTATCTTACATCTCTGATGAAAAGCTTCGTACGAAGGAAGCAGTATCTGCATTTAAAGATTGTGAAATGGAAGGGTATGTTAATCAATATGTCATCAATATCTTTCGAAGGATAGTTTCCCCTTCCACATTTCATAGTACTATCGGGAAAAATCTGTGCAAAGATAGTCCCACAGCACTCCAGCTTCTGTCGAGAATTTCTCACCAATCGACTCGGAACGTACGTGAAGCAAAGAACAGTCCGTGATCAATAAAGTAACAAACAATTTTTAGGATATTCACGCTCAGTGCTTATTTGCATTCTAATTTTCCTACGTTATTAGAATGATTAAGCTTAGCTAGTATAACGATCTTCTTGGATTTGAATAAAGCCTGCATTGGATGTATGATACCTGCAAGATTCTGAGCTAAAGCTACAAACTAGAATTCGTGAGATATCCCGTGTTCATTAAGATGATAAAAATCTTTTGAAGAAACTTTACTAGCAGACATGAAATCTCTATGGTTCTCAGAATAATTAGCATTAAAACAGCGGATACAACGCATAAACTGATTAATTTCAGGGTCTCATCTGTAAATTGATCTGATGTATCTGATGCCATTTTAGAAATAGCATCCAACGAAGTTCGCTTGCTTTTGACATACTAACAGTTCTGTACACTATTACTCACAGCAGTAAAAATGCGTCGTTGGTGGTTTTGGTTCAGTGCAATAAACACCAAACGCATTTAAGAAATTTAATTGAACTTTCTTGAATGACTAAAAGATTCTACGCCATGTTGAACAAGCAGTTGGAAGATATTATCTTATTTAGAAACTTCGGTTTTAGTCTCTAGATTCCTTTTCCTTCTTCACGTTCGACTGTTGCATGATACAATTGATTGGCATAAACAGACTAAGCAATATAGTGAACTTGTCTAGAATATCACTCTTCATAATATCATCTCTGAGCAAACTTTGTGCATTAGTTAAATACATTTATTCTATGGGCGTTGGAATTTGTGTCGCAGGTAGCTTGGATATACATGTACTATATTCTACAATGTCAAGCACAATAAATTATTCTAAAAAAGAGATGACTTCAAGAGTCTTTATTTTGATCCAACGTTTGGAGACGTCCAGTATTGCTAGTGCATACTAATCTAGATGATAAAGATGTCAGTTATATTAACATATCTAAAAACAACAATTGACAATGATAAAATTTGTTGTTTTTTCAGTTTGCATACTGTAGATGATACTACTCAAAAGGTCACTAAAATTTAAGAGATAATAAATCACATGTGCTTCACAAACTTTTATATAATTAATTTTTTTAGCTCTAAATAAAGAGCAGTCAAAAGATACTTGACATGCCGACATACCCGGGAGATAATACATAACAGACTGATCTAAATAAATAAAATCATGATGGAAAATTAGTCAGTCAAGACTCCAATCTTTTACGATTAGAAAACAAGAGAAGATTTTTTCATAATTTCCTTAGAATGGGACATCATTTTCATTTGTGTCTATTCAGCATAGAGCAAATGCATAGGTCTTTAAACAGCAACATTGTCAAAACGTTTTGCAAGCCCATAAGATTGACTCAAACCCAAGCGGAGCATAAACGCTCCACTATACAATGATACGTTATTATAAGCTGAAAATAAGATAGCATTCCTGAATATTGTGCTCTCTCATCATAAGCACAGTGATCTAACTTTTCTGAGCTAAAGCAAGATATGTAGATTCTTAAACCTATGTCATTAATACTTCCTGTGAGTGCAATACATCACCAGCTTTCTACCATTTCAAATTAAGAAATCCAGCACGACTCTCTTGATTAAGGCTTTGCATCTGGAACTTGAATAGGCAACGTTTGGGTAAACATTTTCTACCACCCCTGCTAATCAGTATTCCTTGAGCATCAATCCTTAAATTTACGCTTACCATGCGGCGTGGGCTAAATGCTTTTGCTGCGTCATGAGGTTGATGAATCATCTTTAAGCCTAACGTTACAGACATTACCAAAACAGTCAAAACAAATTCCTTAACTTTTCTAGTAAAGAAATTAATCCCCCAAAGTTCAAACTCTGATGTACCGGTGTATAAACGTAGCAAACACAAACAAATGACAGCAAAAAACATCATGTCTTTCGGGGAATCGGATATTCCTTGAAGGCCCGAGAAGGCTTTTTAGTGAAATTCCATGTCTGTCTGAAATTTGACATAAAATCTTTTCTCGCAGTAATTACAGGTAAGAATATATGTGTTCCTTGATACTTGGCCTTGTGTTACAGCGCCTGATGTACGTTTCATCTTCTTTTCGATTGTATCCCTTATACAGCAAGTTAATTCGGAAATCTCCATATCAAATCGCAATGTCAAGCACGGCAACTAAACTGGGATTCAAGCAATTGTTTGATGATGATTCCTCCACCTACACCTATTTACTTTATGACTCCGAAACAAAGGATGGCATTCTTATTGATCCTGTGGATTTACAAGTAGAACGCGATTTGCGGGAGATCGAGATGCATGGTCTGAAACTTCTCTACGGAGTTAATACTCATGCTCACGCAGATCATATTACAGGCACAGGTTTACTGAAACAACGAGTACCTGGATTGCAATCCATGATATCCCTTGATAGCGAAGCAAAGGCAGATATCACACTCCAGGACGGAGATCAGATTCGTTTTGGAAATCGATATTTGACAGCTATCGCTACCCCGGGACATACTTCAGGATGTATGTCATTCGTGGCAGATGATAAATCTTGTGTGTTTACCGGGGACGCTCTATTGATTCATGGCTGTGGCAGGACGGACTTCCAATCCGGTGATGCAGGTCAGCTTTATGACTCGATTCACTCAAAGATTTACTCGTTGCCAGATGAATGTGTGGTCTATCCAGCTCATGACTATATAGGTCGTACGTCTTCAACAATTGGGAATGAGAAACAGAATAATCCAAGGTTGTCAAAAAGCAAAAGTGAATTTGTAGAGATCATGAAGAACTTAAATCTACCATATCCGAAAAGGATTGATGCAGCAGTACCTGCGAATATGAGATGTGGTGTCCCGGATCTAGATTAAAAATTGCGTAGACTCATCTCAAATTGTTTGTTGTTGTATGGATTACTTTCAGCGCTTGGCGCCATAGTTAACTAACGATCTATTAAGTAAGTGTCTAATTCAAAAGATTTATTTCATATGTAGCTTGCAGTATCAAGCTATAAAATAGTTACCATTAGTAAAATGACCAGGAAGCCTTGATATGATTCGGCTCCCGTTGCTCGATTTCATGCGATGTGGGCTCTCTTTGGTAATCACCAGAGACGGCAGAAATTTCTCTAGTAAGTTGATCGAATGCAGATATCTCTGGTGTCCAATCGGCTTCGCGAGAGCGACGACGTATCCAATAAACAAAAACAAGGGAGAAAACAACATAATTGCTTAAGGTGAGGACACAGCTCATCTCAAATGTATGTAACCAGCCCACTTCGCCACTTCCCTGAATATGATAATACTATAATACATTTAGCCTTTGTCAGATCAAACTTCTTTAGCAAAGAGTACAACATAGACGACGCTTGATCCTTTGTATCTTTTGATTACAAAAGTCTTACCTCCAAAGAAAATACTAGCAGTCCACACATGAGACTCAAATTGGCATGCATAACTAGAGCTGAGAGTAGAGGTAAGGGATTGGCTGGTTTTCGGAAGACCATGTTTCCATACCAAACTAGGAATGCAAAAATAGCAAAACTCCAAATGTAAACAAAAATCACGACACCATTCCCTAATTCCCATTGAGAGTTGTTGTTTTGCCAAGGCCACCATGAGGACTGATTCCCATTATTATTTTTAGAGACCAATTTGTAACTCACAAACGATATGAATCGTATGAGAAGAGGTGTCAACAGGCACAATAAGGCACCTACATTCCAGCAAAGAAGAAAATAGTGGGAGGATGTTTCCTCTCTCATTGTTTGGGAAACTCTGTTCCGACAGTAAGAAATTGAATCTAGGAATCTAGAATCCCAGAAAAAAATCCGGCAAAGGAAGCTACCGTTAGGTCGATGTCTTCCGCGATAATACACTTTTCTTCACGCATAAGCAATTTCATCTGTTTGTGTAAAATATACGTCGCTGAAGTTTCCTCGATATTGAAATAGGCGGTGTCAGGACTTTTCACATTTGCAATTTTGCTAGTATTTTTCGCTTGCTTATTTTTCTTCCGTTGAGAGCCTCATCATAGTACGACGAAACACGATCAACACACGGTTCTTAGATTATCCATTTGCTCCATTACTCCCACCAAATCTCTCTTTACAGATTCAGCATTGTCTTTGTGCGCATCCGCCAATAGTGATTCGAGATTGCCATTAACCAAAAAG
Source organism: Fragilaria radians (assembly GCA_900642245.1). Taxonomy (NCBI): domain Eukaryota; phylum Bacillariophyta; class Fragilariophyceae; order Fragilariales; family Fragilariaceae; genus Fragilaria; species Fragilaria radians. Next base: position 682,740 of record CAAAJI010000008.1, on the reverse strand, counting down.
CAAGCTTGATCTGGAGGGAATGAATCGTTTACCACGCCATATAATCATTGAAAACATGTATGCTAGGCACTTGAATCGAATCCGAGTTTTTTTCTTTGTGTTGATTTTGGCAAAGGAAGTCGTAGGCCAGAAATCTCCAGTGGCAGATATTTCTCCTTCTTTAACCTCCATTCCCGTGGCTACGATATATCCTACAGATAGTCCATTCATAAGTCCAACAAGAATACCCACCCGAAAATCTGAATCATTACAACCAGAGTCACCAGGCTCCCAAGGGACTACGCGCCCCACGTCTCGAAGAACAGGCGAACCCATCACACCTAAACCCACAGATTATCCAACATGGAGTCCGTCCCCTGAACCCTCCATGGTACCTTCGAACTCCCCTGTCACAGAGGCACCAGTGACACCTCCTGTAACACTATCTCCTACTACTCGGCCTTCTCGCAAACAATCATCTTCTCCTTCCATTTATCCATCTGTATACACAGCGCTCCCAACGAAACGACCGACGAGTGTACCCACCATTGGGAAAACTCGCACGCCATCGTCGAATCCAACTGTTCAGCTTTCCGATTCCTTGGTAACTGTCGTTATGATATTGGAAAACACAATAGCGTTGGGATCTAGCTCGGAAATTACTTTTCAGCGTATCACTGGAGATCACATTTATAACGGCCTGCTCAACTTGGATGATGTGACTTGGCTGAATCTGACTGTTGGTACAAATGTTAAAATTCAGCGTGAGATGCCTGCTTCGAATGGTGGAGGAAGGCAACTTCAGACTTCGTCGCTCGAAATCACATTCGACACGGCAGTTTCCTTTCGTTCGAAATACAAATCACTAGACATTGCATCTTTAGTTGGAAGAACATTTCAAACCGAAGACGACCTCACACGTTATTTGCAACGCTTACAAGCTTCAGGTGATAAGGCCTTTTCGTCAGTGACTAAGGTTAAAGTTCCTGTTATTGGAGACGAAAACCAAGAAGTTGAACGTCCAGCGTCGAATGGAGGTGAACATCTTAAGTTTATCATTATTGGTGCTGTCGTTGGGGCATTGTTAATAACGCTTATGGCTATTTTTTTGTATGCACGCAAAAGGGGAAGAAATAAATCTGTGAGTGTTTCGGTGATTAAAAAAAGGAGCGTTCGCAAGCTAGAGGAACGCCTTGGGGCCGATATTTTAATGGACAAACAAGATGATATAAGTACTCTCGGTGATCCCATGTATGTACCTGGGGGCATGATCATCAATACTGCCTTGGAAAGGGATGAAACTGTCACGCCGAGTATAGTTTCGGGTGATTGGGACTATGCTAGAAACTATGGGCGTTCTTCTGGACCGAATTTGCGAACGCGATCAGATACGCTTCAATCCTCGATGAATGGATCTATGGAAGAATTGTCTTCTTTTGGAACACTTGCAAAGATGGACAACTCGATCTACTCGGATGATATGTCATTTGAACAGCAGTTTGTAGATATCGAAGATCGCTTTGAAATCGACGCTCCAGCTGGAAAGCTTGGGATGGTTATTGACACTCCAAGTGGAGGAGTTCCATTTGTTCATGCTATCAAAAGCTCATCGGTCCTGGCAGATCGAGTACAAATAGGAGATCGTCTCATCTCTGTGGATGATGAGGACACTACCGGACTAACAGCAATGCAAGTGTCTAAAATGATTAGTGGAAAGGCTGAGAATCGCTCAAGAATACTTGTATTTCTGCGGACAAGAGCGAGAGCGAATTCTGGCGATGGTATGCCACAATAAGTACTTTTGGTGTATCTTTACACACAAGCTCGAACATATTGTTGGGTAACAACTTCCAAGCCTACAACCTTCTATTGCATGATTTCCAGGATATCTTGATTCATAAATGTTCATATTGAGAATGTGGAAGTTCGACAATGCGATGTAAAAGTCGAAATAATACAGAAGGGAGGTGGCTCCAGATAATGTAATTATAGAAGCATTCTAGTAACATATATAGACTAATTTGGCTTCTAAAAAAGTTGATGAAGCTGCGGGAAGAAATGATGCGTAAACTTCTTTGATTACATAGAATGTAGTAATGACATATTGTTGTTGTGGAGAGACATTCTAGACGAAGCATGAACGTGATGGTTTGGGCATCTTATTTACATACTCAGTTTCCATTCAAACAAAGTGCTCATTGTAGATGCCACCGCAACACAGATATCCATCTCTCCTTTGATCTAGTGTTGACTTGATGACTCGTGGTTTCAATCTGAAGTTTGATCTAAATCTTGTTGACTACTAAGGCTGTAAAATTATCAAAAAATGAAGCAATCTTGAAAAGTGGGAAGAATATAGCTTTGGAGTCAGAATGCCACTTTATTTGATAAGCTATTCAAGACCTAAAAAAAAGCAATAGAGAATTATCAAATTTTGTGTCAAAATCCTGCTTGAGAATGAAACTAAAATTGGAATTGGAATTTTGTGGTTGAAATTTGGGCAGGGGATTCAGTAACAATTACTTGTGTTCTTGAATTTGCTCTGAAAGCACCTAATTGCTGGTGTTACAATGTTCAAAATGAAGTGACTATTTCCATCAATTTGGCGGTGTATGATTCAATATTAGAGACAGCACAAAATATCAAGTTCATCTTCTATTTACTTATAGATATAGTTGCTAATGTGACACTATTGACTGTAGTAAAATCAATTGTTTCGGTTCCTTTTTTATGACTGAAATGGAATTGAGTGGTATGCAGATTTGATATGTTGACATCAGATATCCTTTCAAATGAGAAAATAATCGAGATTGGTTTCATTGGAATTCAATTTTTGGAAAAAAAATCCAAATTTTAGAAAAAAAATGTCAATTAGGTGAAGACGTTTTTGGCGAGGCTGGTACTGGAGAAACTGGATGGATATTTTGTGATAGGAAGTGTACTGGGAACGTCCCCAATGCTCAGTTGCGATAGGGATTTTTTTTAATAATTCAATAACCTTAAGGAATTTTAGGGTTTTTTAGCTTAAACCTTTCTTTCAACTTTTGCATTAGATAAGAAATATCCACATGCAAATATATCATCACAAATTTATCTTATTCCATTAATTTGTGTTTTTCTAGCATTTGTAAGCATCAATGATGGCAAATCTCAATGACTTAAACTTTCTGATGACATGAAATATTTAATTATTGTAAAGATCAAACTTACATATATGTGTGAAAAGTCTATTACCATGAAAATTCCATTCATTTCCTACTACAAAAATTTGAATTCATGTTTTACTTGAAGGCATTTAGCAAGTCCTGTGACTTGCACAGCTCTTTATGGTAAAAATGAAAGATTTCCTTCCCTTTATCAACAGGTTGAGGTTACATCATCCCACTAAACTCAATTTATTCTATGAGAAAGCAGAATCAATTACTTCAAAGTACTTCTAGGATGCTGACGTCTATGGGAAGCAGGAAATCAGTCAAACTCATTTATAATCCAAACGAAGAAAGCATACAAGAACTGGTAGTTGGAAAAAGTCGGCGGTTGGGATGGCGTACAGCTAATTTTTTTTCGATGCGCAAGCGACGGCAAAAATATTACGAGTGAGTCGAAAATTTCAGTAGCTCTGTTCATGCGTTGCCAATGGCAAAAGTCGGAGTTTCAACGCGCTGTCTCGTCATCCGTTTATCGTTCACACTCCTCGAAAAAATGAACTGCTTCCACTAGCACCATACTAAATATTTGTAACATAACAATTACCTACTAATGTTTCCCAATGAAGAGAAGAAAAATTCCATCCTTTCTCGAGTTCTACGATGCAGTATCGTCGCATTGATGACATTAGTCTTGGTACCTCTCACGTACTACAATGAAGACAACGCATTGCCCATTGAGGTCCTGATCAAACCGAACGAAATCTCAATCGAAAAAAATTCTTCCATTGATCTGCTTCCTTTGCTCGGAGAAAATCAAACCAAACCAGCTACTGCTCCGAGGAATATTACAGGCGTGCATACTGATCAAATCCAATCCTTGAATAAAAATACTTCAACACGGTTTATCCTCCTTGTGTGCAATGATGGCTACTTTCCTGGAGCCGTGGCGTTGATGGAGTCCTTATCTGAATCCATGAAGTCAACATCACTTCCTCCGCTGGTTATGATCGTGGGGAATACAACGATCAGTGACACCGAAGTTTCGATGCTGGAGACTTTGGGCGCTCAAGTTAAGCGTTTAGACATTCCTCCAGAATTGGCAGACGCGATAGACTCTCTCGAATACAAAAGCCCACGTTGGGAGGGTGTGTATTCAAAGTTTCTTTTGTTTCAGCCAGATATTGTAGAGTGCGATGTGGCTTTCTACATTGATACAGACGCAATAGCAAGGGGAAACCTTTTGGAATGTATGGAAAATGAACTCAATGTTTTCAATTCGAATCCTGAGATACATATTCTAGCCTCTGGAAATCAAGGTTACTTCAATAATGGAGTAATGTTGGTTAGACCAAGCACAAGCATTTACAATTACATGGTATCTATGGTTCGCAATGGTACATGCAATGGAAAGTGTTCAGAAATAGAGGAGCTGACGAAGATGAAACGTCACATTACAACCGATCAAGATGTTTTCATAGAGTACACAGAGCGATTCCCAGCAAGTTTTTTCCCCACAAGTATATATTCTCCTTTTAATCTTCGAACACAGCACCATCCAAAAGACTCCCATGAAGAATGTTCCATAGTTCATTATGCCGGAAAGCCAAAGCCATGGGAAGCGTGGTTTTTCCAAGGTCTTAGTAAGGATACCAAGATGGAGTTACTACCTGAGATTATTTCTGAAGAAATGTGGATCGCCATAAATATGACAGCGGATTATGTTGTCCCAGAGTGGTGTCTTCAAGTATGGCGAAATAGCTGGAATCAAGCAGTCATAAAGTTGAAGTTGTTAGTAGAGAAAGAAGTAGCCACGGAGACCCTACGTTTTGTAATATTTCTGTGCAATGATGGCTACTTTCCTGGAGCTGTGGCGTTGATGGAATCCTTATCTGAATCCATGAAGTCAGCATCACTTCCTCCACTGGTTATGATTGTGGGGAATACAACGATCAGTGATACCCAAGTTTCGATGTTGGAGACATTGGGCGCTCAAGTTAAGCGTTTAGATATTCCTCCAGAACTGGCAGACGCGATAGACTCTCTTGAACACAAAAGCCCACGCTGGGAGCCTGTATATTCAAAGTTTCTTCTATTTCAACCAGATGTTATAGAGTGCGATGTGGCGTTCTATATTGATACAGATGCAATAGCAAGGGGAAACCTTTTGGAATGTATGGAACATGAACTCAATGTTTTCAGTTCAAAGCCTGAGATACATATTCTAGCCTCTGGGAATCGAGGTTACTTCAATAATGGAGTAATGTTGGTTAGACCAAGCACAAGCATTTACAATTACATGGTATCTATGGTTCGTAATGGTACATGCAATGGAAAGTGTTCAGAAATAGAGGAGCTGACAAAGATGAAACGACATATTACAACAGATCAAGATGTTTTCATAGAGTACACAGAGCGATTTCCAGCAAGCTTTTTTCCCACAAGTGGATATTCTCCTTTTAACCTTCGAACACAGCACCATCCAAAAGACTCCCATGAAGAATGTTCCATAGTTCATTATGCCGGAAAGCCGAAGCCATGGGAAGCGTGGTTTTCTCGTGGTCGTAGCAAGGATGCCAAGATGGAGTTACTACCTGAGATTATTTCTGAAGAAATGTGGATTGCCATAAATAAGACATCTGATTACGTTGTCCCAGAGTGGTGTCTTCAAGTATGGCGAAATAGCTGGAATCAAGCAGTCATAAAGTTGAAGTTGTTAGTAGAGGAAGAAGTAGCTACGGAGACGCTACGTTTTGTAATATTTCTGTGCAATGATGGCTACTTTCCTGGAGCTGTGGCGTTGATGGAATCCTTATCTGAATCCATGAAGTCAGCATCACTTCCTCCGCTGGTTATGATTGTGGGGAATACAACGATCAGTGACACCGAAGTTTCGATGCTGGAGACTTTGGGCGCTCAAGTTAAGCGTTTAGATATTCCTCCAGAACTGGCAGACGCGATAGACTCTCTCGAATACAAAAGCCTACGTTGGGAGGGTGTGTATTCAAAGTTTCTTTTGTTTCAGCCAGATATTGTAGAGTGCGATGTGGCTTTCTACATTGATACAGACGCAATAGCAAGGGGAAACCTTTTGGAATGTATGGAAAATGAACTCAATGTTTTCAATTCGAATCCTGAGATACATATTCTAGCCTCTGGAAATCAAGGTTACTTCAATAATGGAGTAATGTTGGTTAGACCAAGCACAAGCATTTACAATTACATGGTATCTATGGTTCGCAATGGTACATGCAATGGAAAGTGTTCAGAAATAGAGGAGCTGACGAAGATGAAACGTCACATTACAACCGATCAAGATGTTTTCATAGAGTACACAGAGCGATTCCCAGCAAGTTTTTTCCCCACAAGTATATATTCTCCTTTTAATCTTCGAACACAGCACCATCCAAAAGACTCCCATGAAGAATGTTCCATAGTTCATTATGCCGGAAAGCCAAAGCCATGGGAAGCGTGGTTTTTCCAAGGTCTTAGTAAGGATACCAAGATGGAGTTACTACCTGAGATTATTTCTGAAGAAATGTGGATCGCCATAAATATGACAGCGGATTATGTTGTCCCAGAGTGGTGTCTTCAAGTATGGCGAAATAGCTGGAATCAAGCAGTCACAAATTTGAAGTCGTTAACCGAGGAAAAAGTAGCTACGGAGACGCTACGTTTTGTAATATTTCTGTGCAATGATGGCTACTTTCCTGGAGCCGTGGCATTGATGGAATCCTTATCTGAATCCATGAAGTCAGCATCACTTCCTCCGCTGGTTATGATTGTGGGGAATACAACGATCAGTGACACCGAAGTTTCGATGCTGGAGACTTTGGGCGCTCAAGTTAAGCGTTTAGACATTCCTCCAGAATTGGCAAACGCGATACACTCTCTCGGACACAAAAGCCCACGTTGGGAGGGTGTGTATTCAAAGTTTCTTTTGTTTCAGCCAGATATTGTAGAGTGCGATGTGGCTTTCTACATTGATACAGACGCAATAGCAAGGGGAAACCTTTTGGAATGTATGGAAAATGAACTCAATGTTTTCAATTCGAATCCTGAGATACATATTTTAGCCTCTGGAAATCGAGGTTACTTCAATAATGGAGTAATGTTGGTTAGACCAAGCACAAGCATTTACAATTACATGGTATCTATGGTTCGCAATGGTACATGCAATGGAAAGTGTTCAGAAATAGAGGAGCTGACGAAGATGAAACGTCACATTGCAACCGATCAAGATGTTTTCATAGAGTACACAGAGCGATTTCCAGCAAGCTTTCTTCCCACTAGTAGATATTCTTCTTTTAATCTTCGAACACAGCACCATCCAAAAGACTCCCATGAAGAATGTTCCATAGTTCATTATGCCGGAAAGCCAAAGCCATGGGAAGCGTGGTTTTTTCACGATCTTAGTAAGAATACCAAGATGGAGGTACTGCCTGAGATTATTTCTGAAGAAATGTGGATCGCCATTAATATGACAGCGGATTATGTTGTCCCCGAGTGGTGTCTCCAAGTGTGGCGAAATAGCTGGAATCGAGCAGTCACAAATTTGAAGTCGTTAACCGAGGAAAAAGTAGCTACGGAGACGCTACGTTTTGTAATATTTCTGTGCAATGATGGCTACTTTCCTGGAGCCGTGGCATTGATGGAATCCTTATCTGAATCCATGAAGTCAGCATCACTTCCTCCGCTGGTTATGATTGTGGGGAATACAACGATCAGTGACACCGAAGTTTCGATGCTGGAGACTTTGGGCGCTCAAGTTAAGCGTTTAGACATTCCTCCAGAATTGGCAGACGCGATAGACTCTCTCGAATACAAAAGCCCACGTTGGGAGGGTGTGTATTCAAAGTTTCTTTTGTTTCAGCCAGATATTGTAGAGTGCGATGTGGCTTTCTACATTGATACAGACGCAATAGCAAGGGGAAACCTTTTGGAATGTATGGAAAATGAACTCAATGTTTTCAATTCGAATCCTGAGATACATATTCTAGCCTCTGGAAATCAAGGTTACTTCAATAATGGAGTAATGTTGGTTAGACCAAGCACAAGCATTTACAATTACATGGTATCTATGGTTCGCAATGGTACATGCAATGGAAAGTGTTCAGAAATAGAGGAGCTGACGAAGATGAAACGTCACATTACAACCGATCAAGATGTTTTCATAGAGTACACAGAGCGATTCCCAGCAAGTTTTTTCCCCACAAGTATATATTCTCCTTTTAATCTTCGAACACAGCACCATCCAAAAGACTCCCATGAAGAATGTTCCATAGTTCATTATGCCGGAAAGCCAAAGCCATGGGAAGCGTGGTTTTTTCACGGTCTTAGCAAGGATGCCAAGATGGAGGTACTGCCTGAGATTATTTCTGAAGAAATGTGGATCGCCATAAATATGACAGCGGATTATGTTGTCCCAGAGTGGTGTCTCCAACTCTGGCGGATGAAGTGGAACGAAGGCGTGCTTCTTTTAGATAAATCAACTTAGAGCAGGATTCTTTGTCTCATGATATTTGTCATATTTTCAACATAATTGAAGTACTAATGGGAATGATCACGCTTCTGTGATTGTTTCCGTTGATAACTTTCCCACCCGTAGCTGTAAAATAAGGTCATTGTATTTGTCTCTCACAAACCTTTGATTTCCTGTATGAAGTGTCTATTTCACTTAAAATCATTGTGCGCTAGAGGTATAACATAGATTGTCACATTAGTGGGATTCAGGTAATAATCAACATTTAATTCTTTAACTGAAAGTCGATAGACGTTGTATGTCAAATATTGAAGGTGAAGCTCTTTGTTTAAATGGTTTATCGGTCTATCGTGATACTTTTGCACCAATTTGGGAAGAACTGCTACATTTTTGTGATGTACAAACAATTTGACTCAAATGAAGTTACATTGCATCTAACAGGGAGAGAATAGAAAAGTTAAGGAAAACAAGCTAAGAAATTTGGAATAAGTTATATTGCAAGAGTTGATAATTTCTCAGCAGTCACCGTTGTAAAAAGCCACCTCTTTGTAGGACCAAGGTGTGATTTCGGTTTGCTGAGTAATTTTTCGCGTTCTCTTAGATTTCTTAACAAAAAAAATGCTAGGTAATTCTTTTCAGGTTTGGTCAAGATACCAAGGCGGAATTTTAAAGCAGCAGGGAAGGTAAGATTTATCACTCCTAAGACCAATAAAATTTCATTAAAAGTTACCTTAAATATTCCTCCAATCTGTTTTCTTATTCTAGTCAGTTTGCACCGTCATTAGCTTGTTTTTCCTGACTCTAATCTTTTCGATCGATTTAATTTACGTTGATTCCGATCATCATGCTGCAAAAATAATATCATGCTACGAACAACTAAAGTCTTTCCACATGCTGACCGCAACCACTTGCCAATATCAGGTCCGGAATTCAAAATCAATGACTTCCTTTGATATGTCAATGACTTGGCGGTCAAGCATATTTGACCTCAACAGCAATCACTTGATAGCGTACACTGTGCCAATACCTTGACAATGAATAATATTGACTTGCATTGAATGTGACAGCAGCCCTAGGACAGCAGCACTATAAGGCAAAGACATCGCAATGATCTGGATTGAATAAGCATGGCATAGAAAATAAACGATAATTTGATTTAGTCTCGTTCATGAAATATAGTCATGTGTTTAATTTTATTCATTTTTTCTTTCATTAACTTTCCTCTTCCAAACACTTGTATTCCTTCTTTATTCTTTACCTTTATCTCTGTATTGTTTCTATCATTTTTAATGCCTGTTGACTATGTAATTTTTTCTGGTTTCATTCAATTTTCATTTATTACCATTTATGTTAGACTTTACATTCACTACTACATATACTAGTACTAATAGTAAAAAAATGGCTCTGATTATTGCTTATGCAAGATTGACGAAATGAATGACAATATTTTGAATATTTGACGGATGCATCAAGAATGCTAGCATTCAAGTGTTGGAAAATCACATATTTACCTCCTTATCCTTCTCTTTTTCCTTCTTCCTCATGTCTTTCTTCTCAATCAAGTAGCTTTATTAATAATAGAAGAAAAAAATCAAGGCATTTCACTCACACTCTTTCAAGTGAATCAATTGGTTCTTACACTTTCAGGGTTAATGTTGAGATCTATTGTAGAATTGGTAATCCTTATGCTGAACAAGGAAATGATCCTCGATTTTGTGAAATTTATTTCTTGGATCCTTTTATGTGGTGGAAGGCTTCTACACTTTCTGATCTTGATACATCTTCCACTCAAGTACTATATGAATCATTGTAAAGCCGTAATCCGTTAGTACATATTGAAGATATCCCTCATAATTTACCCATTTAGTTTATATTTGTTTAGGTTATCAAATAGGGATATTCGGATATTGAAGAATGCATGAGAGATCGAATTTTTAGTTACTACAACTCTTACGAGAATACCTTTCTTCTTGCTTCTCGTCCCCTTCTTCCCTTTTATATAAGTTCAATCCAACACAAACGTATTGTAGGTGCTAAATTTTGGGCACTTATTGTTGGAGTTTTATCCTGAAAAGCAAATCAGACTAAAAAGGGAAAGTAAAGACCCTGTTAACTGATTTGAAAATTGCAGATCATACAGTTAAGTACCTTCAATGTGACAATGCAGGTGAAAATAAGATTATGAAGGAAGATCCCGCAATTAAGCCCTTTGGTGTTATATTTGAATTTTTGGGCCCAAGGACTCCTCAGAGGAATGGCAAGGTAGAGAGGAAGTTTCAGACCTTTTTTGGAAGGAATTTTTCAATGTTGAATTGTGCAGGATTGAATGTGCCATGACATCTACCTATTTATCCAATGTAGTCACTTCAAAGTCCAAAACAAAAAGCCCTTATTAGTTGTTGCATGGAAGCAAACCAGTCTTCAACTTCAAGATGAAGATGTTTAGTGACGTCGCTGTAGCTACTACAAAGAAGAAGATTCAATCTAAGTTAACAAATCGGGGAACTTCATGCATTTTCGTGGGTTGTGCCAAGAATCACTGTCGTGATGTGTTTCGATTGTTAAATCTTGAAACTCATACAATCATTCATTCAAGAGATATCATCTGGCTTAATAAAGCCTACAAGGACTGGGTAATTGATAGATCTAAAACTTCCATGGATGAAGATGATGTCATTGAACTACCAACCTGAAGCAATATTCGTCAAGTGTATGATAACAAGAATAATGTGGAAGTTATGGATGGAAATAATGTTAAAACAAATGAAAAGGTGCTCCGTGCATTGAAGAAGTTGGAAGGTTGGTTCAATCCCCAAGCAAGGCAGGCAATTGACAATCATAAGGAGGGGCAGGAAATTTCTGTTGAACAAGTTAATCTTGATCTGTTTAGTACTTCCAAATTTTGTGAACCATCATCAATTCATGAAGCACGGAACAATAAGGATGAAAACATCAAAGACTATGGAGAGAAGCAATCAACAAGGAACTCAGTAATATGAAGAACAACGGAGTTTGGAAAGTGATTGATGAAGTACAAGTTCCTAAAGATAGAAGATGCATTAAGAACAAGTGGATATTTATAGTTAAAAGAAGTGGTACTTTTTGCGCAAGACTTGTGGCTAGTGGTTTCAGTCAAGTAGATGGAGTTGATTTGGAGAAATGTTTGCTCCAGCCATCAACAACGTAAGTTTTAGACTCTTACTTTTTGCTAAACTTGTTTGGAATCTGAAGTCTATAATCATTGACATTGAAACTGCATTCCTATATGGCAAGTTAGACAAAAGAAATCTATATGGATATACCTTATGTGTTGAATGTTGGCGATAATAAAAAAATTGATTATACAAAAGACAATCTACGTTCGGGAACATAGCGCTAGAAAGGTTTATCAAAGATTGATTGAAGTCTTAAAAGTTATTAGCTTTACTGGAAGTAAGTCTGATCCGTGTCTATTGACCAAATGGGACAACAAAATTGAAAATGTTTTGTTTATAGGCATGTACGTTGATGATTGCCTAGTTATTGGAAGGGAACAAAGCATCACAAGGTTGGTTGAAGCTTTGAAGCATCATGCATTTAATTTAAAGATTAATTTAAGAATGACTGATTATTTGAGTTGCCACATTGCTGAATCCAAAAACAAACATAAATTGGTTATCATCCAGCCACATTTAGTGAATCATTTGATAGAAAAATTTGAACCAGAAGTACTCAATAAACGGATTATAAAACTCCAGGAACACCAAATTTCAAAATTCAGAAACCAACTGCAGACATGGAAGTGTTGGATGTTGATTCTCAGAAGAAATATTGCTCAGGAGTTGGCATGTTGTTGTAACTCAGCAAATACTCACGACCTGATATGTTTATGAGCTTTCAAAATGTATAGATTCTGCTACTTGGGTGGCATATGAGGAATTGCTTTGCGTCATAAAGTTCATAATTGACAGCAAATCCTTTGGTTTAAAGCTTGAACCAAAAACACACAACAATATGGAGTGGAACCTAATGCTTTTTTGTGATAGTGATTGGGCAGTAGACCCAGAAACAAGAATTAGCGTCACAGGATTCATCATTTATCTTTTAAACGTACCTATTTGTTGGCAATCAAAGGCACAAAAAAGAGTCACTCTATCAAGAACAGAAGCTGAATACGTCGCGATATCTGAAGCTGCAAAGGAATCAAGTTTATTTACTACTCGTTGGGAGATATCCATGTGAATGTAAAATTACCAATTATTGTCAAAACAGATAACATTGGTGCCATTTTCATGTCAGAAAATGCTTCTACTGGTGTTCAAACTAGACACTTGGACACACGTTATCATTTTGTTCGTGAATTCATTGAAGACGGTTTTATCAAGATCGAATTTGTCCGTTCGCTCAAAAATCATTCCGATTTATCTACAAAGAATGTTAATCAGGAGTTATACCAGAAGCATTCCAAGAATGTTTTGGAGGATATTTAACAAATTAACCCATATAGTTTATATTTGTTTAGGTTACCCAATAGAGAAATTAGGATATTGAAGAATGCGTGAGAGATGTGAGCGTGTACTGGTATAAGGAGATGTCCATTACCGTTAGTGCATAGTATATAGTAGTAGAATCATAATGTTCTTGAATTTACTCATCTAACTTTGGATAAGGTGCATTTTTTCTCTCCTTTTATAGATGATGATCATTCATAAGACAACCCTAGTGAAAATCAAGCGTTACTTAAAAATGGAAAAGTATATATATACAATCCAGTACCAGATCTAAACTAGACGGCACGAATAAACAATCTATTTAAAGAATAATTAGAAATCCAATTCTCTAAGATTAAAAGAGTTTGAAGAATAATTTACTTATTCCTTATTGACAGCCAACGTGTCTGCATTGACATGCCAACTTATCCTTATTCACAAGTTGCAGAGACTTGCCGAATCATTTGGGCCGAAAGGTTCTAGAAAGGTCAAAATCTTCAAGAGAAGATATATCAAACATCTCTTGAAAGGAGTTCAAGAACATCTCTTGAGAGAAGCTCTAAACTACACAAGGCTAAATAGAAAATGGCTTAAAATAGATCATAATTCTTCATTGTGTACTTTCTATAGTCTAACATAGAGCAAATAATCACAATTTTTATTGCGACTTGTTTGCTTAAGTTATCCATCTCAACTACTTTCATCTTTGTCAAGTGTAGAGACAAGTTCTCTACCTGTTTAGTTCTCTTTTGTATATTCCATTAAGTTTATTTGGGAATCTGTTGCTGCACTCTCATTATTGCTTTACGCCATTCATCTTGTGAGTTGAAAGGATTGATTAAAACACTGTTACCGTGATTCCCTTCTGCAGAAAGGTTGATGAATGCCCTATTTGGAGTGAGATGTTCCTTGCAAAGGCTAAGTGATATGGCTTTAAAGATTTGTTATCCAATGATATATGGATTTGCGACAGTGGAGCATGTGGACACTACTGTAACTTCAAGGAAGGTCTATTTGATGTCAAAGAAAGTTGTAAGGACATTTCTTTTGTGAACGGGAGGAAAATGACTGAAAAAAGTTGGAAGTCAGAAATGCAATGTGATTCAATTTGATGAATCAAGTTGAGTTATCACCCTTCACGAAGTCAAGTATGTTCCGGAATTATGAGTGAATCTGTTTAGTCTTAACAGGGCTTTGAACAACCGTTTCACCTTGAGCAACAAAGGTGTATCTATTTGCTCTAGAAAAGGACTGTTGGAGATATCCCTTTTTATCAACCTATTTGTTTTATCTGTTTTAGGGTTAATTCATTAGGGATTGAAGATTTGTGAATCGTGATCTTTTATGTTTAAGAAATGTTAGTAGTTACAACTTTACAAGAATCTTTTTTATCTCTTTCTTTTTTTATTCCCTTTAGACTCCTTGGACTATTTCAACCAAGGTCATGTTTCGGTCACATTTGATAGGGTCCTTTGCACAACAAATGGTTTTGTTTCAGTAATTAGGGTATTGGTTCAATCATCTCCAGTTTTTTGTCACGCAGCAACTAAACCTGACCATGATAAGCGCATTGATGTAAACAAGTTTCATGAGAAGCTGGATCACTGTGGAACAGAGAAGTTGCAGAGGACCGCCAACATCCATGGCTTTAAGTTAATGGGTGATGTTGAAGTTTGCCAAGACTGCACTGTAGCCAAGGCTAGACGGAAAAATGTCAACAAAGTGGGGAAAGGAGGGAGTCAGGTCCCTGGAGAAAGGATGTACCTTGACATTAGTTCCGTGAGAGATGTAAGCTTTGGTGGAGCAATGTATTGGGTCCTGATTATTGCTGGAGTATATTATTAAAGGCAAAGAATGAGTTAAAAACGAAAATAACGGCGTTGCATACAGATTTGAAGATTGCTGGGATTGAGGTGAATGTTTTTCCTGTGCGATGACTCTGGTGAGAACAAAGCATTTCAGAACGCGAGGTTTGAGCATGATATTTGAGTCATCAGGACCTAGAACGCCTCAATGAAATGGTAAGGTTGAAAGGAAATTTCAAACCTTGTATGGGAGGATTAGAGCTTCATTGAATGGTGCGGGACTAAAGGACACCCTAAGGTCTGGTGTTTGGGCTGAGTGTGCTAGAAAGGTTGCCTTTTTCTTTCACAATACCTCAATTAAGAACAGTCCCTATCAATTAACATTTGGGACAAAGCCAAGGGTCCGGGAAAGCTACAGGTGCTTTGGAGAAATTCGTGTAGTCACTGCAAAGAGTGATGTTCAATGTTTGATGGATACTCAATTAATCATGCTAACAATGTCTATGAAATGTCGAACTTAGAGACCAATTATATTATGAATTCAAGAGATATTAAATGATTGAAATTATATCAAAAGGATTGGATGGAGAAGAAAGAACCAGTCTCCCATTATGTGAGTGATAACGAGGACGGCTTGACTATATTCAAAAGGGCTTATGATGTTTCAGATTCAATAGTAAGTTCAATTCCACAAGATATCAACAATACTACTACTTTAAAAGTATTTAAGCAATTGGAAAGTAGCTTTAATCCGGATGCATGCAAGATCATTAAAGATTTTGGACAAGGAAGGAACAACCCTCTTGATCATTATTGAAAAAGAACCTACCACTTTTGATGAAGCTTGGGATTGTGAGGATCCTGTTATCCGGGATAAGTGGAGATTGGCGATCAAAAAGGAGTTTAATGATTTGGAAAATAGAAAGGTATGAGATGTTAATAGTAAAAGAGTGCCTAAGGACAGGAGATGCATTAAGTGCAAATGGATCTTAAAAATTAAGCGAAACGGAATTTTCAAAGTAAGAATGGTTGCTTGCGGATAAAGTCAAGTGCCCGGTGTCTATATTAATGAGAGGGGTCCACTAATCAACGATGTAAGCTTTCGCGTTATGTTGATTGCCACGTTAATTTGGCAGCGTCTTTGCATGGAAATCTACAGAAAGAAATCTACAAGAATATCCCTGAAGGTATGAAGACTAAAGAGAACGAGTGTTTCAAGTTAAAAAGGACTATTTATCAATACTTGGTTAGTTGAAGTGCTTAAAGTTTTGGTTTTGTTGAAAATAAGTGATCCATGGTATGCCAAATGGGATGATAACGGAGTAATTCTCGTCGGAATTTTTGATGATGATTGTCTAGTTATCGGTAATAAAACTCAAATTACCAAGTTGATTATTGATTTATAGGAAGGTGTCTTTAATCTCAAAGCTACAAAGCATCTGACTGATTACCTGAGTTGTCGGGTATTGGAGAACGAATCGAAAAATGAAGTTTTAATCCTTCAACCGCATCTAATCAACAATTTAAGAGATAAGTTTGAGGAAGAAGTAGTACAGAAAAGAGTTTATAAAACTCCTGGAACTCCAAGATTTAAAATAGTTTGTCGGAATCAATTGACATTGAACTGCAGAAGAGGTATTGCTCTGGAGTTGGCATGTTCCCTTATTTGACAAATATTCATAACCTGATCTTTGTAATATTGTAAGAGAGTTGTCCAAATGTATGGATGGGGCGACAATGGGAACTTACCTTGAGATGTTGAGGGTTGTGAAATTTGTGTTTGATGCAACACATTTTTGCTTAAAACTTCGTCCAAAAATTGACCATACAAATGGCCAAAACAGACAATATTGATGCGCTATTTATGTCGCAAAATTCTTTGACTGGCGTGCGAAGTCGGCACATTGACACACGATACCATTTTATTCGTGAGAATGTTTTTGGAAGGAATCGTAACAGAAAAAATTTTCAAGACAAACAACAATGATTCTAATATTCTTACAAAAAATGTCAACCACAAAATTTTTAGGCAATACATGCAGAGAAATGTTTAGGGAATATTGACAAATTTGAATGTGGTACAGGATAGGAAAGGGTATTGGTTCAGTTCAATCTTTTGGTATTGTATGTCTAGGTCACTAATTACGGTTAGAATCTGAAAAATTGGAAGAGGAGATGAACTTTGATTAAGCTGACACAACTTTAGTTCAACTCATGCTTTTACTGTAGTAAGATATTGTGACTATTTATAAACTTTAATTCTAACAGTAGCAAGTGAACTGGTTAAGTAATTTTCTTGATCAAAATCACCTTGGGTTCAAATCTTGGTTCTGATAGGCATTTTTATAAACTAATGTTATGAATCTAGTTTACCGTTAAATTTATCCTTCATCTAGATTTGCTATGAAAGAACATTGTATATTAAATCTTTGCCATGTTTGAGAACTAGATATATATATCAGAATATCTCTGGCACATCTTAATGGTTGAAGGATGACTTGGAATGGTAAATAAACCAATATTAGGATTGCCAAGAAAGGATTAGTTTGTTTTAGAAAAGTAATGTATTAATCTCACAATTCAAAATATTATTCTATAGTATAAACTTCAAAATAGAACAGACGTTCAACTACTATTGCAAGAATATAGAGTAAATATCTCGAACTCTAGATGAACAAAAAGTAAAAGGGTTAAGGTAAAACCAATGGGCATATGACACAAAAAAAAGAGATTTAGACACCTTTGAGAATCATATGAATGACATTGACGAACAGCCCACGAATATCCCTAGCGCTTCTTCAATCCTTTTCATTTTGACACAGCGTCTTTTTCTTGGGTGGCTTATCTTTACTGGTGTAGGAATTATTGTTGCATCGATAATTGATTATGCCTTTGTTACATGGTTAGTGTTACTTGCTGATGCTGTATTCGTCCTAGGCCCCCTAGGTCTTGCTCTCGGTTTGATCTCAGCGGCTCGTGAAATCTTCTTTCGACGAGGTTTCGCGGATGCGATTGGAAGAAAGATTTACAAATCTGTAGCAAAAGTCATTGGTGGCAAAAAGAATCCCATTAGCTTGCGATCTGCCCTCGAGACATTACGGCGTACACACTCCATTTTGGATTCTGTGTTGACAAATAATGGAATGATTGGGTGGATAGCTCGAAAGTTAATCGGATATAGTCTCCCTGCATCACCAGTTGTGATTTCGAGTATTATAGATATTGTGTCATCCGAGGAAAATAGAGATAAAGACGGAGTAGAGTTAGTAACTTGGGCGACTAGCAGATTCCTTGATGCCTATGTGGTCGAAAAATCTCAAAATCTTGTAATTATGGGCTTGCTTTTATACTCTGGTATAGCAACTTGTGGTTTCATCCTTGCTTTTGGGTTTAAAAGTATTGCCAACACTGAGGAAGAATTGTGATACAGGTTTGTCTTTTCAAGGCCGAAACTTGTTCCATAATATCAAAATTATCAAAGGAGATTTTTGATATTTCCAGAAGCTTTGTTTGGTAGCATCCAAATGTATACTTGAATGGAGATATGCGATTGTCATGATTTCACATGAAGGACATTTCTGGTGGCATTTATAGTTTGTATGATTTTAATTTCAATGCCGGCTTTTGAATTTCACCTCGTTATCATTATTTTAAAGACTTGATCTAGGAGCCGAATAGTAAGAAATTGGCGCTCTATGTGAAACTGTTTTCACGGTATCATCAATGCGTTCCATAAAAGGAGAGAAAATGTCGAATGAAATAAAAGGATGTATTATGACATTTTATCAGTGTAGAGTAAAGGCGTAGTCACGTTAGTATTACAGAGAAACATGAATGGTATTGAATTGCATGATTTTGTATGACACAATAGCATGCTCATTCGTAATCGTAATCAGGTTGAATAAAAGTATGCTTTCTTTGATACCACGATCGCCAAACTGAAGCAGCACATGTGATAAAGGCTCCAAGGAAAAAGATGATAAGAAAGATATCCAATGACGACATTTTCTTTTCCTTGCTCGATGTACTGGAGGCAGTAACTTGTTCTGACATAGGAATCTTGCCATCTAAATATTCACAGTGATCTCCATTGAACCCAGAGGTACAGGAGCAGCCGGGATGACCGTCTACCGAATCATCTTGTACGTAACCCATACAAGCTCCACCGTTGGTACAAAACGCACGGAAGGAAATACTTGCATCGTCAGTACAATATTCCGTTGCTGAGAAGACACAATTGAGTCCTGCAAACGCACTTCCGGTATAGGCTTGGGAGCAATCACAGAAATGATCTCCAGATGCACTTAAAAGACATGGGGACCCCGCCTGACAGTAATAATCTTCTCCAAACCTTGTAAAGCAAGAGTTCATTGGAATCTCACATTGCAATCCACCATATCCTGGTGGACAGGAACACCTCTGCGGTAATGTATTGTGATGAGTATGTTCCACGAGACTACAAGTTCCTCGATTTTGACAATGGATTGAACACTGAAGGGCATTCTGACTGGGGATTGCATGGATTCCATCGCTATTTGACTTTAATTGACGAAATAGCGAACCTTTCACAATGGAAAGTATCGCAAGGAGGACGAATGCAATTCTTGAACAGTTAATCATTTCTTCGTAGACTACTTGAGTAAATTATCCGTAATTTTCGGTTGAAATATTGGAACGATTCCAAAAATTCATTCCAGGTAAAATATTCGAAAGTGAATTGTGTATTGTACTTCTATGTAAAACTTTACTTAATGATATACTCCGAGAAATGGGGTTTGACTCAAGCACCAAAAGAGTAACAAGGAAGAGACAAGTTCGTTTTTCTCTTCATCAGCCAAACACTTGTATTTTCATAGACATTGTTGTTGTAAACCAAAGCATCCAGCTTAATAGACACTGTAATGCGACGAATAAAAAGTATCTTTCTTACTCTCCTCTTAGGGAAGTATCTGATTTCAATACATGGTGAAAGCGAAAATGAAAAGAATTCCAAAGCTGACTTTTCAGTTGGTCAGGCCTGTCTAATGGCTGATGGATCAATAGGGATATATCAAATTTCCGATAAGAATGAAAGATTTATCAGTACTCAGACAAATACTACAGCAAATGGTAATAATTCCATTCCAAATAAAGATAATACGACATACAACGACGATGATGCATTGCTTAGGAAAAATGACGACGACGATCAAAACAGCCACGATACTATGTTGTACTGTAGACATTATTCCTTAAATTCTGAAAGCCCATCATCTATGGAACTAGACAGTACCGCTGAACCAACATCTTTAGCCGACAACCTTCCTGTGCCTGAGCCATCAATCACGCCATCATTATTATCCAATGTATTAAGCCCTCAGGAACAAGGTAAACCACAATTATCCATTCAGCCATCCTTGATCGTTGGTACAGAATTAGAACCCATCAAGAATAAACCGTTCATGGCACCAACTACAAGTCCAAGCCAAGGCAATCAGACATCCAGTCCTGTAACAAAGTCTCCAATATCAACAACTCCGATAATCTCCCCGTCAAACTGTGCAACCATAACCGAAAACAATCCTTCAAGCAAGCCTCCAGGGACACACCATGATGATGAATTCAAGAAGGAGCCAAAGTTACCCGAGTGTTTTCTAAATTCCAAATTCTTTCGAAACATCACTTATTCACTTAGCATCGCAATTCCATCTCTTCCAGGCAAGGCTAATCAGGATCCAACATCTATTGAATTTCGTGAAAAAATGGATCATAGTAGCTCGGAAGACGGTGATGATAATGTTAATCCAAATGATGATTATGATAGTGAGGACGAGAAACATGTTCGACACGCTCATTCCTTTCAGCGTATTGTCAGTCATGTGATAGTCGATATTGTCAGGGAATTTGCCAATATTACCATTCTAAAAGGTCCTTTTCATGTTCGAAGAACGCTTCAGTTTACCCAAACCTCAGATTATTCCAGGTCAATTCTTGAGGATGAAGGGACATCGGAAGACAGACTCATTTCTTGCGACTTGTTGCTAGTGGAGAGCATACGGAATTCAAATTTTACAAAAATAAATACGCTAAGGGGAAACATCGAGTGGTGGAAGTATACAATGTCCTACCTGACTGATGAAAAGTACTTTGTGCATGTCAATCAAACATTCTTCTCTGTACTTGCGGAATCCATACAATCCGGGTACTTTCTTGCCGAATTAAAGGAAAATTGGAAGAAAGTAGAAGCCGTTTGCCAACCCGGTCAAGAGGCCAATGCATTACAAAGTGGAGTTGACAATGACAACGACTGGAGCTTCAGCCGTTGGTTGGGACTCGGAATATTCATAGTTACAACTCTGTCATTTTTGGTATTGACCAGAACAGCTGTACATCGTCGAAAAAAATTGGAGGAGGCAGAAAAATGGGGATTAGGCATGGCAAATGAGGAAGACATCAATCGCATCCTGGCATTTGGTTGGGAATATGATGGTCAATATATATATACCTTTGATAAATTCAAATGCTTGTACCAAGATGACGATTCTGTCCTCCTTGGTGACAGACTCCCTAAACCTTGTGATATTCATGCCACTTTAGAGACTGAATCATCCAATGAGGTTTCACACACTCAAGAAACAACTGGAACGACTCCATCGTCCGGGTCATGCACATTAGTAGGCTCAAGTGAGAACAGTTCATGAGTCAATAGTTATTTTACATAAAATCCCTTCTCAACATTTTTCATGATTTTTCCATTTTCAATTCATTATCTAATTTTTGCTGGATAGAAAGTAAGCAATCGCAATTGCATGAAGTCCAATGAAATAAAATGAAACGATGTCCTTGGACTGCATTAAAAATTATCTTCTTTGCCACCTTGTCTACATCTACACATATATAATCAATACTTTCCTCAATCATAAGGGGGAAAAGGAATTCATGTTTTTTTTGCTGATTTTGAAAATGAGTGATGGATTATTTCACTCACTCCCTGATTATGCCTAGTAGATGTGTGCGATTCCTTAATCCTTCTCTGAATCATCATCTGACATTATATGATGATTGGGAATACATCAGCAACATTTTTTTCTTTCTCTCCTTTCATACACTAGGAATACATATTCATTTGTCTCTTTGCATGAAGGTGAGGCAATTTAGGAAGCTATCCACCTTGTCTCCTTGGTACAATAGACATTAAGCTTTCCTTATTGCCAATTTCCCACATTTATAATACATTATGAGATCGTGTTTACTTCTGTTTCTCCCATTGGGTAATGTTTTGTAGCATATTCATCTTCATTTTGGATTTTTCTCCTATGAGCTTCCCCTTCCACGTGCATAGTTGTGGCATCAACATCTAATATTGTGATAATACGGTTTGAATATATTCTCCCGATGTTTGGTACTCATAATCACACATTTGCTTTTTGTCCACAAAAGAAGAAACAAAATGAAACATAATCTATCAATTGATCGTCAGAGAATCTGTTTGCTTTACAATCTTATCCCAATTAGCTTTTATTCGAAAACACATTTCTGGTGTAAAAAGCCAATTAGGATGTACTGAAGGTATTCTGATATTGAATCCCTGTTTAGTCAATGAGCTACCATGATTTGTAGGCAACCTTATTTTATTCAAAGCTACTGATATGGTTTTGAATACATCTTCATTATGATTTTCTTTGCATGGTAAGTTTTGTCATCTGACAAATACATTATGAGAGAACCAAATTTGGAGGTAAATTATTTGTTATAAAATCAGCACCTGAAAGTAAAGTAGCATTTTCTCACCCTCAATGATGTTTCATGAATGCTAAATATTTGAATTGTCACAACTCTTGGTTTAAGAATCAAATGAAATAGTCTCTTGACCCAGTGTACCCAGCTTGGACAATACCAAATACATAAATTCCTAATTGTCAAGACAATACATAGAGTGCATAAAATGCTGAATTGGCATTAATCTTATGCCTAAGCTTTGTATAACAGATAACGCTTTAAATTACATTTTTACAAGCCATAGTCTAATGACAGTCGGACAGTCATATTAATAATGCCTTGCCTTTCTGTGTGCAATTCTATAACTACCAACTTGTTACTGGGATTTCAATAGTTAACTTTCTCCTTCGCTTAGGTAATTTATTTTTGGAGTTTACTTCAATTAAAAGTGTCTTGGGCAGTAAATGTTGTTGAATTCCCATTTCTGGTAATGTTCCCTTTTAACTTCTTGCCTTGTGGGGGATTTGCTCAATGCAATCAATATCCTTCCTGTAGGAATTGCTAAATCCTGATTTTGCATAAAGATAATTCTAATTTATGACTTGGTTGTTAAATTATGTGATCAGGTCAAATTGATCAGGTACGCTAACTTATACATATTGTTCGTATAGGCAAAAATAGGTAGGAATTCATAGTGTTAAAAGAATTGGAAATGTATGCTGAATTCGTGCAGGTTAGGTATTGTTTGACTCCTCTCTATACATCAATTTGTGATTATGGAAGTAAATTAGATGCCTTGACCTTTTGACCATTCTGAAAATCATTGGTTGTGAGGCATGAGTTGACTGAATGCAGCTATTGTGACATCGCTTGATTTATTCATTAGAAGGAAAAAGCTTGTGGCCTAAAAATTCGCGGTACTACCTAAATTTTACGGTTTTTTGCCTTTGCACGTGATAACCGTTTAGAAAGGATCAGGCGTTAAGTTTTAGCGATGAATTTCATCTCACTAAGAACCGAAACTTCCGTGTTTAAAGCTTTGGTTTAACAATTAGGTTGATATCGTTCGGAATTGGTTTGCGTAGTTGGAATTTCTTTTCCTGACGACTCATCTATTGTCTTGGAATATGGGTCTTCTCAAAAAGATCAAGTCTAGTATCTGCGCAGTGAAAAGTAAGCGTATCGACGATGGTCAAAGCAAGTCGTCCTATGACATGACAGAGATTTTGGCTTCTAGATCAGAGTTCTCAGTGACACTACAAAGTATCTCTTCATTCGATGTTCCTCTTACGCGTACCACATCTATGCAACCGAATGCAAGTGAAAGATTTCTTTTTCCGATAGAAATTGATGACTTAACTTACTCGAGAAGTTTCCCACCAATTTCATTCTCAAGCCAATTAAGTAAACAAGCCAGGGATATACTTTCTAATGCTTCTCTAGATATCAGCTTTGCGGATAACACCAATTTTGATGATATCTTTCAGTACCCAGACCCAGAACTCTCATTTTGTGGTAGTGACTCTTCAGAGGGATGCGAAGAGAAAATGGGATCACATTTTTTCCACGGATTGGTGGTTATTACATCCTCGAACGATGCTGCTCCAAGTGAGGCGCATGACGATGACGAATATCTGATCCATAGCCCAATATTTCACAATGAAGTCCTGTTGAATAAATCTTCGTCACCTCGAGTTGAAGGATGTAATCATAATTCTCCAAAGAAACATAAAATGGCTCACATCTTTAACGAAGAACTCAGTACATTGTATGAGGAAAGAGAAGATGAGGGATCTCTTACCTCCGTAGAGGAAACTGACGTAGCCGAAAATGAATTGAAACATTCGAACAAGCATAGCACGTCAATGCTGTCAGTCCATGACAAGTCATTGATTGACCGTTGGAGTGAAATTCTTGCAATGACCATCCAGGGCCAGTGTGCTACTCAACAGAAATATATCTTGGATGAAGGAGAGATTTAGGTGACTTATAACTGCAACGGGATGAAGTTGATTTCACATTCACTAGATGTTGAATTTGTAGTCTTACGATCTTTCTGTAAGAATGAGTTTGCCTATCATCAGGCGGTAATCATTAATGAAAAGATGTGAATTATATTGGTGATCTAAGTTCACTATAAGTAAAAGCAGAGGTCTTATGTAAAGTTTAAATGAAAAATAAAATGATTGAATCTTATTTTAAATGTGCACCCTGAAGAATTTTTGTGTGTGATGTAATCCAATAAAGCTCTTACTTTTCAAGTTCACTTTTTGTAGAACATGCTCTTGAATCTAGGCTTGTATTTAATCCAATGATACTGTCAATGTAAAGCATCAAGACGTTACCTTACAAGTGCCAAATCATACATTACATCCAAAAGATGACAATTTTGAATCTCATTTTTTATCTGTGACTTTGGCACTGAAACTGATTGCTTCCTTAAACTTTAGGTTTGTCGCCAATTATTGATGTCATTTCCTGATTAGAAATGTCACAGTTTACTGCTCTATGCTGGCATTATGCGATTCAAATTACTATCCAATTTGCATTAGTTCTGATCCTATTTTCGAATTTGAACTTGATTCAAATGTTCAGGACCAAACCACTTTTTGAGTCATTTTGCATGTCTTTTTGATAGAATTACACAATCTACCTTGCAATTGATATTGACTTTTAGTCTTGGGAGGCTTTACATTACCATCCTGCATGATTGATAAAACATGCAAATCCATCCCTATAAGTAGTATAGATTTTTCTTATGAATTCAAAGAATTCAGATTTCTGCTCAATAGACTTTATCAACTTGAAGGTTGTGAGCAGATAATCATATACCATAGGAGTCACTAGTCGGCTTGATAGATAGTAATTGAATAATAGAATAAGTATAATTCAATGCGTGTCAAATTGTAGTGGGAAGTCGCTTGGAATTTATTCAGGTTGGGGAAATTTTAATTATGGTACAGAAAATAAAGATGTGTCAAATTAAAATGTCGATGTTGACATCTTAGAAGCATATCCTTGTACATTCATCGCTAGTTTTTGAAAAGCAGTATAAATATGTACTCGCATACACGCTTGATATTTGGTGATTCAACATTATTTGTGCAAATACCTCCCTCTTAAGGTCATAACACTTCCAGAGGAGTGCAGGGATAACATTTCTATGGCAATGGTGCTGAATACACAAGTTTTGAACAATTTGATATTCTATTTTGTGGCAACGAACATTTCCTTTAATTTGGCATTCTTTTATGGGCTTTCGATACATAGTTATCGCTGATACCGGATAATGTTTATTCATCAGGATACTCCTTCATCAATTTAAGAGAGGCAGATGGAGGATGAATACCTCGTAATTTCAAAGTTATCCGCCTCAGTTATTCATTCCTTAAATTCCAGAATACGTTGCTTCTATCCTTTAGATATGAAAAAAAATCTTGAAGAGTGTTCCTCAATAGAAATGTCACTTAATTTTGTGAAAAAAATACATCTTCTACACACTATCCATGGCAAAAGAAATTGAAATGCATTGAATTCGTAAAGAGTAATAAAGGAGCATTGCTCTTGAGAGATCATTCATTGCCTCTTTTGTCTTGGCTAAAAATCATGATTTTTCTTTGTAAGGTTGTATAGTATAGTATGTCTAGTGTTTGGTAAACATTTTTCTGAGCAATAGTTTCAGTACAGTCCCACAATACCTGAGAATGAATTACTGGCCCACATCTCAGAGTGCCCTCAAAAAGGCTTCCACACAAATCATTGACAACGTCTTCTTCCATTCACGTCTGCTTAGGCCATATCACTTGAACAATCCTTGATCATCATGATAACATCTGCAGTTTCCCTTAGATGGAATTTCCTTTTAACATTTCTCGTAAGGTATCAACAGGTTATTCCGCATAATCAGCTCCCCAAGTGCGCAGAATATTTACATGGCACTCAATGTTAAGACCACAAGGTAACAAACGGAATGGCAGGATATTTATACGCAACAGCAGTGACGGTTTTCCACATTGTCACCACGACAACATGTCTTATCTTTTTGTGTAAAATAAGTTGATTAATGAGTGTAGAAAGTAATTGAGTTTAACAAATCTTTAAAATTTCCGATTATTGGAAGAAAATATCTGGTTTTAAGTGTTGTTCTGTAATTATATTATTAATCTGATATCAGTGTAAGGTATGCAATGAATAGCTAAACAAGTTAAGTGAAAAAAATGAGTTGCTAACTTCCAACACAATATATGCTAATTCCTAGCAACGGCAGGATCGAATGTCTGTAATGATGCGAAGAATATCAAAAAGATATGCGATGAGCCAAGTCAGATTTCCCAATCCCGGTAATGTTTTAGTCTAGTGGTGACTGTTGGCAATGATTCGAATTCCTGAGGCATTTGCAGTCTCCAGCAATCAGCCAATCTTTTCTCTGCATATCAACACTCAACTCAGTTCGTCAGTATCTTGGTTAAGAATTTTAGAAATCTATTGCTATACGTTTCCGGATCAACGCAAGATATCTCGTGCTCTGCGTTTCCTTGCACTTTCTTCACGACAGTTTCACCCCATTTGAGAGTGTTGTAAGGCTGTAAAATATCAATGATTCCCGCATAGTAAAGACACTTCCCGTCCGATGATTCAATTCCGCCATCGGATCTGATGGAAATGGGGCACGTAGAGTCATACACTAAGCTATCCGCCCATACTGAGGGAGTAAAAGAGGGACCGAAAACGGATTCAGCAAAACTGGTATTAACACTACACTCATCCATACAGGGAAGTATACATGTATTACCCCAGTTAACATATTCGTCCTCATGATGAGAAGTACGACCTTCGCCAATCTTTCGTAAAACTTCGTCATCAATCAAGAAGTCATGTTCGTTTTGAGAATCACTACTCTCTTGCAATATCAAGTCTATGTGAGCATTTTGATCTGGCTCTATGATGAAGTTTTCAGCCTCTACATTGGATCGCTCATGAATTCCCAGAAGAAAGCTGTAGTCCATGATGCCTAGCCTTGCCAAAAGCGTGGAATCACGTTTGATTTGCCGTAAAATCAAATCTTGTACTACGGGAGACAAATCTAGCTTCCTGTCTTCCTTGATTATATCCAGATCTTTCTTCACCGATTCACTCACCTTAGCCTCTCGACCTAAGGTACTTCCTTTAAGATCAAAAGTGTGGGTCATTTGAAGTTGGGTGTCGAAAACAGATCTCATGATTGTGAAATAAATCGTTTGATCCGACATTTGCACTCGATAAAGCCCATAAAATCTTGTCAAGAATGATTCTGGATTATGAACAATATATTGGTAGTAGTTGGGCAATATTTTCACAAGGAAATGGCACTCTTCCATCGAAAGAGTTTTGATCAAGTATCGACCATCGTGTGAAAAAAAGAAAAAAGATGATGATTTTGCATTTGACATGAATTCGAGATACTGGAAATTGCCGCAAACTGAATGAAGAAACAAATTCTTATCAATTCCATTATGAGAACGAATTCTCGCAAACACTATAGGCGCATAGGCTTTAAACTCAAACTCATCATTTTGAGGCGAGTTCGATTGAAATGAATATTTGCGATTCCTTCGACATTCTTTAGAGAGGGTCATCGAATGAAAGTCTTGCTCTTCATACTCAGCTTCCAGTAAGCCATCTACTCCGCCAACAGCTTCGCGTATTCCTGTCATCATTCCAACAGCAAGTCGGTAATGGGCATGAGATTTGTCAATTTTCTTTTGACGATTTTTGTTCGCTGTCGGAGGCGGCAAAGGAATACCTGAAAAGCTCTCTTTTAAATGAACTCGAATTTTAGGAACATCACTCTCAGGCATAACCTCAATTTCCTCATGAGATTCGTCTTTTGCTACTGCATAAACCAATGCATGAGCAAGTGGTTCAAAATCTTTGAGGGGGTCTTCATCAGTGTCATCTGGGTCTGTCGCAGATGCGTTAGAAATCGGCGAATTTAATCCTTCCTCTTTCCAGTTCAAAGAACTGCTACTCAATAGAGACATCGTCGTCACTGCCGTAAATACATCCATGCTTAGATTGTTGGGCCTCTCTTTTTGTTTGTTTGGAAATTTGTATCGTGGAATGCAAAAATTCCGTGATCGGTTGACTTAATCCTTGTAATCATATGTTTGTAACGTCAGGTTCTAGTTTGCCAGTTTTGAAATTTGGAGATGGAAGAGCATTTTTCCGTTGAATACTGGGGTCAGCGTCTATTCCACATTTAATTCCATCCCTACGTCGATAGTGTGTTACTTGTGCGGCGATCTTTAAATTTTACGCCTTCTTTCATTCAACGCCTTTGTGGCATTTCAGCGCATATAATGAACTCATACCCTAATGACGTCTTGCAAAATTTTAAGACGAATCTTGGTTTGCCGTCTCCAAACAGTTGCAGCGGATGAATACAGTAAGTGATTGTTGATAAGGAGGTCAATCACAGGAATCTTGAACATGTGAAAAGCTGAATTTCGAATGGGCAAAATTACTCTGTGGTATCGATTAAATCTGTAACCTAGGAGTTTGACTCAAATAAAAAAAAGTTCCATGGTATTAAACAGCTTAAAAATTGTGTTTCCTTTAATGCCTTGGAAGTCCACTTATTATTTTGGAACATAGAATTGACTGAAGATATACCAACAAAGAGACCCCGAAATTTTGTTCAACCTTAAATAGTGTTTTTGTTGAACCCGCCGGTCCTTCATCTCTTTAAATTAGCAGTAAAATTGACGAAAATGAAGAGATAAAAATTAGGAAGAGCACAAATCACTACCTTCCTCAATTCTGAAGAGACCTCTCAAAGCTTTTGATTATTATCGAAACAATATGATTTCCATGTCAATCTGTGGAATACAACATTTTTGAATTGCCGGCTTGACGAGTGACGTGATCGAAGTATTCCTGATACTTTCTCCAGTTGTATTGCAAACAAAATACCACTATATTGACAAACATGCGTCACGGTTACATGGATATATCATGTTATTATGCTTTTTGTGCAAATTTGAAGCAGTGTTTTTCTTCAAAGTAGCTGACAAGTTATCACCTACCTTGTAAGCCGGAAAATCTAGTTGGACTTCCAACAATCCAAAGATAAATGAAATTCTAAAACACCTTCAAATTTCATCGTGAGAACGATTCGCGTCGTATAGCTCCATATCAGGATTTCCAACACATGATCTGCATCTTCGTAACTAGGCATTTTATCCATTGATCCTTTAGAAAAAGAAACCTATTCCGGGTCTTCATCTCTGTTTCTGGTAGAAGCCATACGATTATGATATATCCTCGACAAGGAAAATATAATGATCTGGGTAGAGACTATCTTTAATGATCCTAGCTTAAAACCTTTTTTGAAGTATGATGAAATTAGTATATTTGCTTTTTGATGACCTTCTTGACATACCTTGAGTTAAGCTCATTAAGATAATACCTAACGCTATAGTTGTAAGCACTATAGTCTAATAACACTATTATAAATTATTAAGTCTAAGAGATGTGTGTGTGTACCGATACTGGAGAAGTCCAAAGCTATCGTTAGTACATAGTAAA